>JAKSZP010002672.1:0-278763 GCA_022478985.1 Massospora cicadina
TATTCTCCTGAATAAGAGGGTACAGTAGAGGTGGTAGGCTTCCGTTCCTTTTTGAAGCAAAAAGTTAGGGGATATGCGACGCAAAAACTGTACAATTTTGATCAGGGGAATGTTGTCATCCAAAAGCGGTGAAATGACATTGTGAAGCTCTTGGTATGGCTTCACTGCGGAGGTCATGGCGATGCACACATTGCTTCTGCTAAGTACCCGCCCCAATAAGCACATGAGCTTCCATTGTAAATCGATCAGCAAACTCCAGGATAGTCTCATTTCAGTGGAATTTAATTGTTAAGAATTCCGCTTTCCGCTTTGACATCTTTGAGGTACCACTAAATAGGTGAAGCACGGTATCTTTTACATCCCTATAGGTGACAGAGCTACTTGGGAGGTAACAGGTGACTTGATCGGCACTACTGACACCCAAGGTGGATATCAGCAGTTTAGCCTTCCGTCTATCAGATGCACCTTCTACTGCAAACTCATACCATTTGAAGAAAAATGGATATTCCCATTTCAAACAAATGGAGATAGTTTCTCAATAATAACCTCCTCATCCATTAGTGGCTTTTTGGCCCATACTGAGGAATAGGTCAGGATCCAAAAGCAGTTTTTCTGATGAGAAGCTGGACCAGCGGAAGTGGAGATGTCCACTGCTTTAGGGTAGCATGGCCTTCTGCTGTGGGTGGCACCGCCATTACTTGAGGGAATTGGCGCTCTGACTCATATTTGTATCCAGTACTACCATCCAGGGTGTAGTAGCTCCGACCAGCGTCATATTCTTCCATATATGATGCCCTCTTTTTGTTCATCCTCATCCCAATGAGAAGACCGAGAGGCACTGGTTAATTTCCACTCTGCGCACAGCAGCTGTTTGGTAGTATCATTCAACTGGTTGGCGAGTTCCTTGTTTTGTTGTCCCAAAATAGCATCTGTCTAAATATGCTATCAAGCTGGTGCATGACAGCATTATGTTTCTGAAGAAGTTTAACCTGTTTTTTGAGCACTGCGTCTATGGTAAGTTTGAGCTTGTCAGGATAGGATAGCTGAAGGTAATAGTTCCTCTGAAGCGTACCAAAATGGATGGGATAAAATTCCTCGCAGCGAGTAGACAGCAGGGAGAGCTAGGAATCCTAGGTAGGGGCTGGTTATATGCTATAAGCTTGGGAATAGGTGATGAGGGACCTATTGTACTAAAACCCGTGAAGTTGATGGCTGGAGAGGAGCTTTGCATACAGAGGCTCTAGAAATAAGTAAAATTAAGAACAAATTGGAGATAAAAACGTAACTTTATTTGAGAAAAGTGTGGATATTTATAGGCAATGTTTTCCTCCTAATCTTTTCAGGGTAGCGACGTCCTCCACTGGCAAGATCTTCAGCACCCTGACGTTGATCAGGGGGGGTTGACGGCAGGCTTTCCTTTGACAAGTGATTAGGTGACGGAAAATAATTCTCCATGAGAGGAAATTTTGGAGAGGTATCAGAGGTAGGGAAATTTAAATTGAATTGAGTGGGAGCAGGTCGAATCCCAACAACACCCCCCTCAAGATCTTGCTGAGGGGGATAGTACTTGCACAGAAAATGACTATGGACGCGATTAACTACAGTGCCAGCACCAGTAGCAGCGATAGAGTATTCAGGCCCCCTATGATGTATCACCCAATAAGGACCAGACCAAGTGGTGGCAAGCTTATGGGTCCTACCCCCAGGGCAATGTTGGTAGAACAAGACTAGATCTCCTAAAGAGTATTCAGGGAGCGCAGGTCGGCGCTCATTGGCTCGAATTTCTTCTCTAAAATTGGTAGTTTTTATAGATCCATTAGCCATAGCTTGGAGACATATGATCTCATCAGTTAGCCATCGCAGGGTAAGCTCTACATTGCTTAGATTAGCTGATTAGAGGATAGGATGAAGGCTGGAAGGCAAAATTGGCTCGCGCCCATATAGGGCTTGGAAAGGGGACATCTTAATCACCCTGTGATAGCTTACTCGGTAGGCCAATAAGGCACTAGGGAGAAAATCATTCCAATGCACAGGGTCTGAAGCAGCTAACTTTCATAGAATGGAAATCAAAGTACCATTAGCACGCTCTACCACGTCATTGGTGGCGGGGTGATATGATGTAGTGAAGAGATGCTTTATACATAGCAAAAGAAGTTAATTCCTGGACTATAGAAGAGATAAAATTTGTGCCATTGTCTGATAAAAGTACCCGCGGGAAACTGTGATGGGAGAATACGTGTTGGTACAGGAAGAGGGCAGTAGCTCTAGCAGTAGCATGAGGGACTGAAGTGGCCTCAACCCACTTGGTTAGGTGATCGATGGCAAGGATAATATAGCGATGGCCATAGACAGCCACAGGTAATGGCCCTACAACATCAATGTTAACAGTATCAAAAGGGGCCTCAGGGGCTACGAGCTCAAATTTAAAATGGGAATTAGACTTGTTCTGGGAATGGCAGGTGAAGCAACTTTCCAAAACACCATGAATGGACTTGACCATAATCTCCCAGTAGCATTTGGTTTTTAGCCACTCAAGGGTTTTCTTTATAGCCCCATGCTTAAGGGTTTTATGAGCTTCCATGATAGTTTCAGTATAAAGGGAAGGGCGGAGATAGGGCAGAAAAGAGTTACCAACCTGTTTTACTAAAACACCACCAACGACTTTAGTGTTAGCAGCCATCTTCTTTAATCGGGCTTGAATGTCTGGAGATTATTGAGGCCACAACCTAGGGTGAGGGAGAAGCTCAAAAAGTCGATCTTCTTCAGTAATAGCTACATGTAAAATAGGGAGACGGGATAGCCCATCCACATTTTGATGAATAGCGTCGTCTCTGTTGAATTATAGAAAGATCATAATTTTGGAGCCTGAAGGCCCAGCGAGCTAACCTCCTATTGAAATCTTTCATTTGACAAAACCAACGGAGGGGGGAATGATTTTGTAACTATTGTAAAATGTTTACCATACAAATAGGGGCAGAAGTGTTTTATAGCAAGTAAAACTGCCAGGCACTCACGTTCAGTTACTAAGTAATACCGCTCTGCCTTGGTTAACGTCTTGCTAAAATAAGCAACTTGGTGGTCAACTTAGTCTTGGTCTAACTGGGAAAGGATGGCGTCTACAGTGGTGTCACTGGCATCAGTGAAGAGAACAAAAGGTTGCTCAAAGTTAGGATGTATTAAGATGGGGGCTGATGACAGGGCAGTGCGTAGGGAATCGAAGGACTATTGCTTCTCAGGGCCCCAAGAGAAGGGCACATTTTTGTGTAGGAGTTCAACTAAGGGCTCAGCAAGGTCAGCAAAGTGAGAGATAAACTAGCGGTAGTAGACCACCATTCCCAGAAAGACTTGGATGTCTCACAAATTCTTTAAAGTGGGCATGCGTTCAATGGCAGAGACCTTATCTGGGATGGGGAGGATACCTTGCCGCGTCACCTTGTGTCCTAAAAATTCCATTTCTTGTTCGAAGAATTTACACTTAGAGGTTTTAATTTCAAGGAGGCCTCCCATAGCTGCTGAAATACCTAATGATGATTAATGATTTGTGCAGTAAATGTTTGGGAGAAGACAGTGACATCATCAAGGTATACTAACGACCACATGAGTTTAAGTTCACCAAACAACTGATTTATAGCCCGTTGGAAGGTAGCAGGGGCATTGCATAACCCCTGCGGCGTATGGGTGGGCTCAAACAACCCTTCATGGGAGACGAGGGCACACTTGTCACAATCCTCAGAGGAAAGATCAATATGCCAGTAGCCGCTGGCCAGGTCCATCGCAGAAAAATATTGGGAGCTAGATAAGGATTGCAAGGAGTCATCAATGCGGGGTAAAGGGTAGCTGTCCTTACACGTAATGGAATTCAATTGTCAATAGTTTATAACAACATGATGGCTCCCATCCTTCTTTTTAATCAACAGGAGAGGGGAGGACCAGGGACTATGCAATGGTTGAAAGAGGTCAGCATCGAGCAATTGCTTTAATTTGAGGGTAACCTGGGCTTCTTCAGTTTTTGATTTTCGATAAGGTCAAGAGCAAAAAGGAGCAGAATCTCCAGTATTAACCTGGTGTTGAACGCCTTGCATATGGCCATAATTGTGAGGACCAGAGGAGAAAATATCTGAATACTCGTCAATAAAAGCTTCAACAGCCACTTTTTTCTCAGCTGACAAATCAGAACCAATTTTTACGGGCACAGCAGCAATGACAGGGGGCTCCTCTAAACCAAAATCATGAAGGGTCCCAACGCCATAAACCTCCATCACCTGATCATAAGGCAAGAGGCGGACATAAGCAATAAGTTGATTCAGCTCAATGACTTTAGGAGACTGGGAGAGGTTGTTTAGAAGAACAGTGACAGTGCCTTGATAAGCGGGATCTAAAGCCATGGACAGGGGAGAGCTTCATTTATGGAGGGGTTAAGTAAACTAGAAATCTCAAGTAAGTGATTAGGAGGGGAACTAACTGGATCCCAGCGTCTACCAGGATTTGGGCCTACGGAGGTATGGTTAAGACTTGTGGAGAATGTAAAGGCATCCCTTACTCAACTCAACCATGGGAGAGGGCAACTTAACTTTAGACCACAACACATGATATTTAAACGCTCAACTGAAGCAGGAGACTCAATTAAGCATGTCCTCAACTTCCGCTTCCCTTTTTCCTTAAGAGCAGAAGTTAAAAGTAAAGGGACATGGTATCCTAATATAAAAATTGAGTTATCCTTAAAGTTAATAATGGCAGCATGTTCCATAAGAAACCCAGTGCCAAATAGGAGGTCGTAGCTATTATTATCCAGGGATACAGCAGGGATATAGAGCTGTAGGCCACCTAGCTTTAGGGGAAAGCGGTAGTAAGAACCTATAGCTCGAGAATATGTGGTACCAGCAGTCCTATAATCTGATGAATGGCTAAGATCAGGCTGAATCTTAATTTTTCCAATTAGTCAAGAACAAATGATGTTAATCAGAGAGCCAGAGTCAACAATAGTGAGAACCTTCACCTTGTGAACCACTGCTTTAATACAGGCTACCGTCACTCCCCACTGAGCTGGGATAGAATATATAGCTGCAGGGGCTGACTTAGAAAGAGGATAAGAAGAAATATCGCAAGGTTTAATATCAACGGAAGGCTCAATAGGGGTTTCCTCTTCAAGAGCACTAGGGCCAACAAGGTCAGCGGAAGTGGTATGAACTGATTGTTCTCAAGGCGCAGTAAATTCATCAGCATAGGGAGCCTCTCACCCTATGTTGTCCCCTCTTTTGCTTTCTCTTCGGCCATTTTCATCCAACAATGTTAGATGGTATGGTTGCGACAGCCACAATAGGTGAATTTGGTTAGGCTCAATTTTTCCAGACTCATTGTTGTTCACCACATGAATTTGAGGATGTGAGGCTGAAGCGGAAGCAGGAGCGGCAGTAACTACAGAAGCAGAAATCTCAAGAAGAGCCTCCTTAATATCTAAAATAGAAGTAAAATTTCTTTTAACTGAAGTCATGTGAAGATGGAGCTGCAGGTTAAACTCTAAAGCGGACAGGATGGAACAACAGCATCATCAAGAGTGAGGCAGTTTTTAGCTACCAATGTTTAAGCCTCAGCGTAGAATCAAGCTTCAAACTCTGCGAAGGATTCGCCACATCTTAACTTAATACTCATAAAGGCCTGTTCCGATTTGCCAAGGTGAGATCACTACCAAATTCTTTAATAAGCGCAGCCTTCACCTCAGCCCAAGTGCTGTATCTCATGAGGTGGGGTACCATAATTTCTTGGGCGGATCTACTAAGGCAAGAGGTTAATTATTTAACCTTTTGTTGATCAGGTGCTTCCTCCATCACGTTCTAAAAATATATAGAAATGAAGCAATACTTCCTTCCCCTGGGGTGAACTTGCCTTTAAAAAAAGGTATAAATGTAGTTCCCATGGGAGCCAAAATAACATTAACACCCACTGGACTAATTTGATTGATTTTGTAAAGCTTGGATTCAGACGTAGTCACAGTATTTCAATTTAAATCAGCTTGTTGTCTAAAATGGTACAGATCATCTTGAAGAGCCCCAATTTGGGCAATTAGGGAATCAGTAGACGCTTTTTGTTGAAGTTCGTTGCATAATGATTCCATTTTGACACGTTGATTTTGAATAAGGGATCAGAGCTCATAATTGTCTTGCTCCAACCTAAATGCAAATTTTTTTTGGTGAGTTAAATCGTCAGTGAGAGAATTTTAAAGATGCTAAGTGTTGTCCAACCCTTCCTTAATCGCATTGACAGTAAGGTTTGGATCAATAGGTTCTCCAGAGCGAGATAGCCAACAGCTTCAAGCAATACTTTCAAGGTTTTGTTTGAGAGCAAGAAGGTGGCTATTCGAGGAAGGATCCTCTGGAGGGGAAGGTAAATGCACAGTTGGACCCGGAGGGCCAGGATGCCCATAGCCAGGGGGGCCAGTTGATCCAGATGGCCCTTCACTTCCATCATGACCAGGGGGCCCCATCCCACCTGTGGGACCAGCTGATCCTCGCTCCCCGGGGGGCCTGGGGGACCCACAGGGCCAGGAGGCCCTGGGATTTCAGGAACGCCTGAGACATTAATGCTGGTTGGATTGCTGATTCAATCTGGTTTATTTGTTCAAAAGTTTGTTCAGTAAAAGCATTAAGTTGTCCGGTGAGGTTGGTAATGTCTTGTTGCAACTGACTCTCAATAATTGTGGTGGTCTTAGTAAATTGGGTAGCTACTTCCTCGTGAAGCAGGCTAACCACTCCCACATCCAGTTGGGAGAGTTGGTTTTGAATAGAGATAAGTTGGTTGCAATTTTCAAGAATAGCCTCATGGTTATCCCTTATGAATGAAGAAGCTGAGTTGTAGAAATCTAAAAGGTAGGAGTGTAACTCTTGTGACAAGGTAAACTGTCTCAAGATTTCTTGATAGTGGATCCCCATCATTTGGACTAAATGGTGAATGGTGGGGTGTGCAAATCGTCATAAAGATTGCTTCGTGTGATATACTCCTACAGTGGAGTCAGGTAAAGTGGCAGATTCATATAGCGCTTGCATATTATTAGGAACTGTAGAGGCTTGGTTATGATGGGAGCGATCTCTGGGGAAAAGAGCACCTATAAGTAATTGATTAATAGTATCAGCGACACCTGTAGGCTGAAAATAATAGTTTTGGGGCTCTAGGGCCATAATAGAAATAATGAGCATAGCATGGAATTGCATAAAATTGGGTTTGTTGTTCTCAGGGTCACGATTTCCATTGGAAGTTACCCATTGGGTGATGCTGGATATTTTGGTAAAGTGGCCAAGTAGAGTCTAGGTGGGAATCATCCATTGTGAATATGTTTATTCACCAGGTAGCTTGGGAGAGTACCTGGCAGGGAGCATCAGTTATTTTGGTGGGATAGGGTAGCTGAGGGTAATAGTTCCTCTGAAGCATACCAAAATGGATGGGATAAAATGCCCCGCAGCAAGTAGACAGCAGGGAGAGCCACAAATCCTATATGTAGGGGCCAGTAATTTGCTATAATCTTGGGAATAGGTGATGAGGGACCTATTGTACTATAACCGGTGAAGTTGATGGCTGGAGAGGGGCTTGCTTTACAGAGGCTCTAGAAATAGGTAAAAATAAGAACTAATTGGAGATAAAAACGTAACTTTACTTGAGAAAAGTGTGGATATTTATAGGCAATGTTTTCCTCCTAATCTTTTCAGGGTAGTGACGTCCTCCACTGGCAAGATCTTCAGCACCCTGACGTTGAGCAGGGGGGGTTGACAGCAGGCTTTCCTTTGACAAGTTGATTAGGGGACAGAAAATAATGCTCCATGAGAGCAAATTTTGGAGAGGTATCAGAGGTAGGGAAATTTAGATTGAATAGAGTGGGAGCAGGTCAAATCCCAACAGAGTTCCTCATACCTGGCTGGTACAGTGTTTCATGAAGATTCTCAGCAACACATGCTGTTTAAGACATAGCTGGCAACTGGAGATTCGTAGTATTTGGTAGTTGATCAATGGGCCCCCTGTAGTGAGCACCACTGTTATAAAATTGGACAGTATCATTAGGATCCACTGTACTCTTTGTACAGGTCAAACCAACTGAACAACAGACAGATGATGTGGGTATTGTTGGTCTTTTGGATACACTTGAGAATATATTAAAAAATAGGAGCAATCGCCTCAACGACACTTTTATTTTTTTTGAATACAGTGACCTTTCACTGTTCCACTCTCTCTACTATATACAACTTAACTTCTCTCAATTGCCCATCTTACTTATATACAGCGGCTTTGGATGATATAACTCTCATAGCTTGGACTATTCTTTTCCGCCAATTCTCCTAAATTTTGGCTTGTTATTCTTCAACACTCTATCACCCTAATTGTAGGCGATTTAATTCGTATTTGTAAAATGTCGACCTTGCTTATTGCCTTATTTAGAGGCGATCCATTAATAACCCATTATTTTTGAATAACACCTCATCTTGAGACACTCGAATAATTATAACTGATATCATGTTCAGCGAATTTCTTTCCAATCTGCCTTAGATGTACCAAGATTATTTTCCATTCATATTGGAATCATGAAGTATATATAATAATTACTTCTTTTTATATTTTTTATTCCATTTAGCTATAATTATATATTCCAATTTTTTAAAAGCTTACTAGGTACCTGTATAACTTTACAACCATCATTAACATTCTTGATTGTATATCCATCCGTTGCCAATTTCCATAATGATTCTAATAATCCAGTCAATTATTTATCCATCTTGTTAAAGAAACTGACCCTGTGCATATTACAATAATTAACATGATCCCCAATGGAAAATTCTTTTCAGGTAGGACTCTATCATCTGTTTACTTTGCTTGAAACCTTTATCAAATTGTTTCTATAAGCGAGACTGGAGATTGACTATGATGTTCGCTAGCCTTTACAAGTATATCTCCACATTCATTCCTAGGGTTAGCACCTCTGCTGAATGTAGGATTGGTGGTAACACCGTTCATCATCCACTTAATAATTCTGCGGCATATTTAATAGAACTGGCTAATCTAATATTGTATGTAAAAGTCACTGAGCTAAGATAAGATAACCCACAAAGATGCTTCAACATAAAAAGTTTCCTTAAAGTAGCAGCTTGCATGCTATTCATTTGTTCTAAAACCCATTCGTTTCAGGATTATATGTAACTGATACCAAAAATTTAATGCCCATCTGCTCATTCAGTCATGGAATAACAAAAGATGTAAAATTGTCCCATTGTCAATCAATATCACTTGAGGAAACCCATGTTGGTAAATTACTTTCTCCTGTATAATTTTGCTGTGCTCATAGCGTCTACTTAGATCATGGCTCTCATTTTGACCCACATCATTAGGTGGTCATTTGTGACAATAATATAACGTACACCTCTAGTGCTTGTGTTTAAAGGCTCATCACATCTATTGACACTCTGTTCCATGCAAATACTAGTTGCACCAGTCAATATCCTATCACGTTCTTGTGTGGTTTTCGGAGTTAAAACTTTACACAGCAGGATATGAATCAACAAAATCATAACTTAGCAATTCACATTATTAAATATAACAAATGTATTTCAAAGTCTTCTTTAGGCCACCGTGGACAACAGCCTTATACTCAGTTTGGATAATCTATGTTCTTTTCGAAGGCTATGAGAAAAAAGCATTCTATCTTCCATTAATTCAGAACTGTTCATTCTTTAGTTCCATTTTTTTCATGGCCTTCTATGATTCGGTTTTTAATTCCATTGCTCATCCTTTAGCTCTCCTCTGATCATTCAGTCAAAAGCTCATTAGCCCAATCTTGCACTTCAAGAGCTGCTGGTAATTTGGACAACCCATTGGCATTTAAATCTTGTCTCCAGCACGATGTTTGGTCTCAAAATCATAGGCCTTCAATTTTAAGGGCCACTGAGCCAATAACCCTTCAGGTCCCTTCAGATTGTGTAACAAACGTAGAGATGCTTGGTTGGTTACAACCTTAAAATGAGCACCATGGATATAGACATGGAACTGCTTGCAGGCTTAAATGACTGCAAGGCACTTGAGTATAGTGATGGTAAAGTTTCTCTCAGCCTTTGACAGGGTGCATCTAGCATAAGCTACTGGGTGCTCCTCTCCATGCTCGTCCTCCTGACTGAGTATGGCCTCTATCACTGTAAGCATCGCATCCAACTGGATAATAAATGGTTGCTCAAAAATTAAGATAATTGAAAATTAGGCTCATCATTAAGTATTATAATTATCATCATAAGCATTTTATGCCACTTTTTTACAAAAGACCTTTTCTTTAATCCTTTAATAGGTTACATAGCAGATCAGTCTATTTTAAGAAATTCATAATGAATTGCAATAGTAGCTAACCATTCCAAAATTGACCTGGATATCTTGAACACTCTTTATATTTAACATCCATATAATGGCTTCCACCTTTTGTTTATAAGGTTTTAACCCATTCGCAATTATAATTAAACCAAATATACCAGCTCCTCCTTATAAATGACATTTTTGAGGCTTGATCTTAAGTTTTGTGGAGGCCAGTCTCTTGAATACTACCTCTAAATGTGTAGATGGTCCATAAATGTTTGCCTTAACACACTAATATTGTCCAAATAGAACTAGGCACAGGATAACTTGGGCTTTAATAGAATACATCCATCACCCACTGAAAAGGCAAGCGTACTTTACATAAGCCATGAGGCATTATCATAGGCTAATAAATACCATGTGTCATTATTATAGCACACTTTTCATGGTCTTCTGTAGCAAATCAATCTTCCAGTACCTAGTGATTAGGTCCATACTGAGAAATTTACTCCTCATATACAATCCAATTTATCATCTTTACTCAGCAAGGGATAAGAATCCTTCTTTGTAATCTTGTTTAACTGTCAGTAATCAATTACAACTCTGTTTGACCCATCTTTCTTTTTGACTATCTTTATTGGGATTACCTAGGGACTAAACAAAGGTCTGATCTTTCTATGTTCTAACAGTTTTCAATTTTCTTGTCAACCACTGCCTTAGCTGCTTGAGATCTCCAAATAGGTCTTATCCTGATTATTTCAGCCTATCCAGTCCCGACCTAATGTAACATGTTCTTTGCACATCACAAATCACGGTCATTATGCGCAAAGATAATTTGATACTTCTCAAATAATGCCAATACTTTATCTTGATGATCTTCTATCAATCATATTAATTGGTCTTTCTCAATTAACACTTGAACACTACCAGCAGATTCCTAGGTAACCCCATTTTCATTTTATACCCAAAGTCATGGAAAAAACAAAATTCTGTCGCTGGAATTAACTGTGAGCTTGCAACTACTTGATGACATTTACTTCCATTGGGGGTTTTCCCAGATTATCTATTGGTATTAGAATCTTCTCATAACTGGGAATTAAAAACCCTGGAGCTAACTAAGGTTCAATCTTCAATTTATTACCAAGGAGTTTTGAATTCCACATTTGGTTGTTACAGGATTTCTATGTTAGTCCAGTTTCAACCACTTCCTGCATTTCTGGCAGAATAGCTACATCCTCCTTTGCTCAGATGGTAATCCCACAGCTCTTGTTCACATGATTTAGTAATGTTTGAATCTTCCTTTTTGAATGATTTATAACCAAAATAAATATTTCTGTCCTCATATGCCAGATTTATGAAGTTATTTCTCTTGTTGAGGGATCATTCCCCTTCCGCTGGTAGATTAATGGCAACATCTGGCTCAGAATCAACAGAGCATCTCCTCAAAATCACACTTTACTCCATAATTGTGCATGAAGCTAGTACTGATTAGAATGGCATAACTCAGATTAGGTAAACCAGTTGCCAGTGAAGACATAGCAAAGGACTTAAACTGTTGTGGTGAAGCACCATACGGCCCACAGGAGATAGTTGAGTCAGGGCCAGATGTCCCATACTGCTATATATGTTCCAATTCTGGATTGACTTTCAGTCACTTGACCACTTTAGTATAAACTATATTGAGCAGCGCTCCGCTGTTAATGATCGCCTTATTTGTACTTTCTTACTAGTATATTTGTGTATTTACACTTAGAAAATAAGAAAGTTTATATCTACTGCATTTATAAAAAATTTATTTGCTGAATCAAAAATGTGAATCAATTGCTTGGATATATAAAGGAAGGAAATTTTTTACTGATTAAAATTGATACATTGGCGTCTTCTAAATTATCATGCAATATTCTAGTTTCATCTTCAGTTGTTTGGACTTTATCTAAAAAATCTAAGCATAGGGGAAAGCCATTTCTTTTAAAAATTTTAATAGCAAAATCCTTAAATTTTGATCTAGTTATTGCGTTTATATCTTGGTACACTATCTGATGTTAGGGGATCTAGTTCAGGCTTATCCACAAATAGCCTTATTTTCCAAACTACCTGAAGATTTTTCAGGGAGATCATGATTACATGCAGTTCTAGACTATTCCGCGTCTAGACTGAATGATCTTTTTGCACCTCAGGAGTCTCTTTCTTTTCCTTTGGTTGCTCCAAGTTAACTTGATATTTCAATCATTTCTGTCCACGGGTATGTGTGAAATGTCCAGGTATGTCCACCATAGTTATAGGTCATTTATGGTTTATTGGCTGGTCCTGTTCTATATGATAGTCTATCTTGATTTCCTTAAATGCCATATTCTCTAGGTTTATCCAAAAAATTGGGCTGGATTCTTAATAATAAGCACCTGATTATTTGGTTTATAACTACAACTTGGCACTTTGAAAGTTGACCTAAGCATCTTCAAGTATTCTACCATCTTTAAAACAGTACTATTGCTAGTAAGAGCCAAACCATTGCCTGGTGGAGATCTCTGTAAGGTCATAGCACATTATTCACGGAAATTCTAGCATTAAACTGCATATTTCAATAGTACATGCAAGAATCTGAGCTTCTTGGTAAAAATGATTGGCTAATATTCCCACCCTTTTGTCCTTATTATTACCGTATGCCCATATATCCTTTTTTTGGAGGTCATACGTTCTGGACTCCCAAATTCCTTCTTTATGGCTTCTTTTGCTTCTTTATAGCTCCACTTTTCCCACAAAGACATGTCAAAAGAGACTTTGTATTTGTTATTGTGATAATTAATGTAGGTGACAACTTTCTAAATATTGCTGTATCCATAAATATTTTCATGTTTAATTGACATAATAGTAGGGACAAATCGTAATAATAAGGCAGAGCGTAAAAAGGCAAATAAACAAGCTAATGAACCTTCCTGACATGAAACACACCCTGGACCAACGTTGGATAAAGGCAAAATATGCCCAAGTTGGTTCTGGGGTGCGCAATATGGACATAGGGGCGTTACATCCCCAGCCTTGCAGTGTACCAGTTAATTATTAAATGAAGATGGTTCATTACGATTGCTAGGGAAATGGGGCTTCAAACTTTGTTCAGTTTACCATATTGCCAGATCTGTCAAAATCTTATTGCAGTCAATCACCCATGTGTGAGCATAATCAAGATATAGTACCACAAAGGATGGCAATTTACGCTTATTGGTTGGATTGGGTGCAGTGCTTCGTCTGATGGAAAACTAGCCCCTTGATTCTTTATAATTAGTGTTTTGCAACAATCCTTCTTTTTTGGTTAACTGATTTAATAAAAAACTACGTTTAATTAGTTTTCTAGAGGATCCCATGGTCTGACCTCTTTGCAGACCTCCTCAAGTAGGTTTATAATAATATAGGTCATTAAAGTTTGTTAAAGTAACAATGGACTCTGGTGACACCCGTTGAAAGCCTGGTCCCCTCCATATCAAGGCGCCCAAGCACCCCAACTACGATTTGCACATGGTGATGGACTCCTCCCTGGGGTCCAACCAAGTTCTGGCATTTTTAGTATATTTAGCTACTTGTGCAATTTTATACCATGTCCCTGGGTCCCCTGTGCACCAACACCTTTTAAGATGCCCTATTTCCTTTGCTACTAGAGAATGGCTCCCTTATTGTGTGACTGTGCATTCCACACCACCTTTCATGAAATGAGAGAATTACAGATATTTTCCTGAAAATAGTCAAATCAAGTAACCAAAGAATTCAGAAAAATTATTTTAATAGAAAACAGGTAGCTTGGGCATGCTTGAAATCCTCAAAAATGATAGGGGCAGCGTAACAAACTTTAGGTGGACTGACGTGAAAGTAGCTTCATTTGTCATTTCAGGAAGGGCCGCAAAAGTATTTGGCATCTCCCAAATAGTCTGAATTGTATTTATAGCTTTATTTTCCACTTCAGTAACTCCCAAGTACTCCTCAAATTATTCATCATTGTGGTACTTTTCACGAGTAAAATTGCACTTGTAGACTTTTAGTTTGTGTGACAGTTTGAGTACTTAATCCTTCCAGGTCTTGTGCAGTCATTTTCCTGTAAGTGTCAACTCTTTTCCAATTCAACCTTAAAGCCGTTCTCAATGTCTTAACTTCTTTTAAGGGTGATGCTTCTTTCTTCTGTACGTCATATAAATGATCATGCAATTTGAAGTTGTCTTTTGTATTCTTGAAGATCTCATCATCCAACTCGATTGCTTTTAATTTTTGCAAATTCAATTCAGGTTGAGTCACTAATTACAAAGCATTTCTATTGGTGATTTCTACTTTAGTGCAAATTTTTCTCTCTTTATGTATCCTATTTGAGTATTAAATTGCTTTTTTATATCATTGGCAATATTCTTGATTTCTCATCGCACTTTCATCAAATAAAAAGACAATATTGGTCTTGTTAGTGGAAGCTACATTGGTTAATTAATAAGTTAGTCTCAAAATAATTTAGCAATATATGCTTCTGCGACTAAATAATGTTTATCAAAAGCATATTTTCATTGGTTATTAAATCCAAGCTGATTGATATACTTTTCTGATAAATTCTGGAGTTTAAAATATCTAGATACTAGATTCTTATATGGGTGTTTGAGTGTTGAACAAATTAGAACGTGGAATTCAATCTTACACAATTTTTTTTTGAAAACTGGCGCCAAGTTGTTGCAATTAAATTTGCTTCTTGGCACTACTGTTTTGCATATATGCGACCAGATTAGTTAACTGCTTGTTGACTTGCCTGTATCATTTGCATATTTCTGGTTGTAGGTTGTACATAATTAATGACGTATCTTCAATATTGCAATAGTGCATAGATATCTGGCAATAATTTTTTTCATGTGAATTTAAGTGCTTAAAGTGTTATCTTCTTTCCTTTTGAGTAGTGGTATGGTGGAAGAGTCCACAGCTTCAGTCCAAATTATTAGAAAGGAATAATTTGTAATCCTTACATCAAGACTTTGCTAATACTGTCCAAACTACTTCTAATTGCTCTGAAAGTGGCACAAAAATGGTAACTGTAATCTTTTTACAATATCAATAGGTAAATATACTTAGCAACCACCAACGTACCAGCCTCTAAGTGAATACTGCTACCCTGACTAGCAGCCCGAGATTCCTCCTTCTAAAATTTTTATGCTTCATATTAATATATTAAATGAGTTGCTCTGCTTTTCATTAAAACTAACTCCTTTGTAGTGAGAACCAAATGTAAAAACCTTGGAGATTATACAGGTGCACAAGTTTGCTAAACTGATGTTTAGATAGATAATATTTAGACTTCTAGGTTTATGAAAAACTATCCCAGTAAAGGATTTTTCTTTGAGTAATTTTGACATCTTTCAGGTAATTGCTGAGAAACAAGTTATTTTGACCTCACTTGGGGTAATTAGCACTAGAAAGATAAACATCTTCAACTTAAAGTAGACTTAATGATCAATTGACAATTCTAAGGTTTAGTTTATTTGGTTAGGGATGACATATAGGGTGAAAGTACTAGAAGAAGTGTGTATATCAATTGTGACTATCATAATTATCTCAGTAGCTTAATTGATAAGAATAAATATTGGTTTATATTACAGATGAATCCCAACTGATATTGATAGAAAATGTGTTCTAAAACGACACTCTAATCAGTTTTAAATTAGCTGTTACAATTGATTGATTCACAATAATCAAATGTCCATTTCACAAGCCAACATACAAATACCACATGTCAGATAGTCCTTGAATAAACTATAACTATAAATTAAGTTGAATTTTTCATTTGTAAATTATTATTAATCATTTTATTGGTTATTATCACCAAAAAACAATTGTAATAAACAATCTTCTTAGTACTTAAACTATAAGCTTAATTGTAGATGAACCAATTAGCAATATAATTTGAAGATTAATGTATGTTAAGTGAGATAATGTGGTCATGTAAAAAGTACCACGCAAAGTCCTTGAAATGGGGGATAACCTGTTAATAGTATCCCAACATCCTGAGGAATACCTGAGTCATTCACCAACCTTGGCTTGTTTAACATGTGAGGCCAACTCACTGCTCAGGGGTCTACTCCGCGCAGATTAAGCACCATATAGCCTTTGTAAGATCACAATCATCTTCGTAGAGCATATTCTTCTCTGATGCTACCCCTTGTAGCTTTGATCTCTTTGGTAAACTTTTTTTCTCATGAAGAATCTCATGTTGACACTCTTAAACATGTTTGTTATACATTGGCCCTTGAGACTCAATGGAAATCAATCCAACCTCTCTCTTGGCATCTAGGCTCCAAGTATCTGCAATAGAGTGTCCTTGCTCAAACAGAGCATATCTCATACTGGTTAATGTATTCTGCGTACTGACTAATCACATAATGATTACTAGTGATTAGCTCACTTAAACAAAGGATAAGTGAAAATAAAAGTGTAAACTGATATTCTGTGGAAAGGTTTTATTAAGTTAAAAGTGAAGTATCTTATATTTTAAGGGTAATTTAAGATACAAAAATATATGATTTTTTGTAAAATAATTATGATATCTGGTTTTGATATAGGGATTTTCAAGATACCCTGGCTAGACTCTGTCTGATTGCTGCTTTAGTGGCCTCGTCCATTTGGTCCAAATCTCTGTAGCTGCAATTCTTCTCACGGTGGTTGTCCCTGAACCTGGATGTCCAGGGGCCCTTTCACTGGTCTCCAATTCTGTGTTTTGGGTGATTATATCTTTATGTAATATTAATTTACTTACCAGATTTGGTAGTACTCTGGTTGACATCAGGTTCAAGGGATGGAGCTTCTACAATGCATTTCACATCATGGTTTAAGAAAATCTCTTTATTGGATAGTATTCTGATTTGGTAAATACCCACTTTCAAACTTAAACGCTATCATCTCTGTAATTCAGTCTGCTCATTGCAACATCATCATCTAGAATGCAAGTTATTTCAGCCCTTCAAAGGTATATAAGAGAGCTTATTTTCATACTGAATTTTTATAACATCTTCATCTTAATATACTAAATCTGCTGACTTATGAAACATAATTATTTTGCATGACATTATCCCGATGTTAGTGAAAAATCCTTTGCTTGCCCAAACATATAAAAGGGGCTTGTTCTCTCCCACCCATGGTGGGTTGGTCGCATGTACCTCCACCAGTTTAGGGATGAATTTCAATCATTCCACTGGTCAAGGAATGATCTCCTTAACCGTTTGTGGCCTCATCTGCAACAACCTGGATGTTGCGCATACTTTAAGGCTGTTTATGGCTACTATAGCTTTGATCTTTTCTTCCTGGGGCTTGGTTCCCTTTGGGCTAATCTCATATCCAATAAACATCAGATGGATTTTCAGGAAGGAGCACTTGCTTTAATTAAGCTTCAGGTTTGACTCTCATAGTCAGGTAAACACTTCTCATAAGTGTTGTAGGTGCTCTTGAAAAGTGAGACTGAATACTGTAATTCATACATATAGATAAGCACAGATAACTTGAGTACTCCAAAGATTTGGTCCGTTGCTTTTCTGGAAGATGGCAGGGCGTTGCAAAGCCCCTGTGGCATCTTCATAGGTTTAAACGGTCCCTAAATTCTGATCAAAATGCACTTCTCTTGATCTTCAGGTGAGAGCTCCATCTGCTAGTAACCACTATCCAGGGAAATCGTAAAGGAGTACTTTAATACTCCCAAGTGCCTCGGCGCAATGTCTAGTTTGATAAAGTGGGTACAAATTATTGGTACTTTGTTCAATTGGTGGTAATTTATAAGCACGTGGTGTGTTCCATCTTTCTTGCATACTAAGAGATGCTGTGAAGACCTCGGTCTCTTTGAGGGTCAATTAAGCAAGCTTCAGATAGCTGATTTAGATCCTTAGTGATAATTATATCTTTGGCTTTTAAATGGTGGTAGGCTTAGAATTTAATGAACGGCAGATCTGGTGTCCATCTTGTGAACCTCTCCTTTGCACAATACATAGTCATTTGATCCAGTGCTGAAGATATCATTATACTCATACATGAACTCTTTCAATTCCTTATAATCCTTGTTAGTAAAATCCCTACAACCTAGTTCATTGAAATCTCCAACAATGTGTATTAAATCAATGGCATCGCATCTTGCAATCTGGCTTGAGTGAAAATTTGTCCTATCTTTAAATGAATAGGATGGGTGGTGATGTTCCCCAATATGAAAGTCAGTTCTCAGGTATATCTGATATCAAAGAACTCATACAGTCCTCTTGGCTCCTGTTCTCTGATCCCATTTCAATATAATCTTTAAGTATTGAGGTTGTAGATATCTTCACACTGATTGAGAGTAACATTCGTTATTGTTTGCCAGGTATGATTTCATGGCTTTAATTGCGCTCAGTGGTAAACCTTTATTTGTGCTAACCGTGGAAGGTAGTTGTTTAACGCCTTTCTTCGTAATAGTGTAGTAATTTGGGTATAAATATATATTTTTAACTAAACATGTCTTCTGCTTGCACAATTTGGCATCTTCATCCTTGAACACCAGCGACAGTTAGTAGCTGAGTATGCTTATGGTACTGGTGATAAAGTTGGTCTTAGCACAAACTCAAGTAGAAAATCTGTGCCAATTAAGAAGTCATAGTTGTCTTTTTCCAGAACATTGCTGGATCTATAAGAACTATTCCAAATGTAGTGACAATGTGAGGTATGCTCACAAGGTGTGCGTGACATCTGGATCAACTGTCCAGTACTTGATGTTGTAGTCTATGTCTGACATAAATCTGAGTTACTTCATCTACTTGGAGGATATGATATTGACAGGTGCTCCGGTATCCATTACAGCCATGACGCAAACCCTCTGTATCTTTACCTCAACATTTTAACGCTCTTTCCAAACAGGTTTGCACAAGTCAAAACATCAGTGTCTGTCTCTTCAAACTGATATAGAGCTTATCCCGTTGATGGGTCTTAGTGGTGCCCATGGCATCTGGTTCTATGCTTTTGAAAGTATATGTCATAAAGACCGAAAGTAACTGGATAATATTCCTCACCCACTGGAAGAAACCCTGCATGTATACCACCACCTAATATTTTAAAAAATATGAGATCAAGTCACGGACAAATTAATATACCCCCTTATAGATGAAGCTATCCCAAGAATTTTTCAGCTGGTTGGGATGACGTCATCCAAGTTAATTTGACATTTGTCAAACAAAAAAGTTTTCATTATGAAGATGACATCGATTACACTGACAACAACTATAAAGGTTTGACACCTTTTTACCTTTGAGGGCTTGAAATATTTTACAAGAGACTGATGACAAAGAAATAACCAAGCCATATTACCCTGATGAAAGCAATCAAACCTTCTGCCTAAACATTGCCCAAAAAGGCAACCAAACAGTATCAAGAGTTGGTCAAACCCCTGACGTGAGGTTCATAAAAACACCGCCATCAAATGAAACTTGACTTGAGCAACATGTTATTAAATTAAGTAATAAATCAATACCCAGAAGAGGTATTGCTTCCCCTAGCCCTAAAAATGGATATTAAGCAAGTGCCACATAACATCCTGGTTCAGGGATGTCCACCACAATACAGAGCTCTCATACCGAAGCAGAGAATCAAAATGGATGCTGCCATCAAGGAAGAAATCAATAAGAGACTTATTAGAGTTTGTAGGCCCCTAAAATATCGTCAAACCACAGTTTTAATAAATCTTTAACTTACATTGATTTTAATTTGATATTATTTAAGTAGTATAAATACTTTAATTTTATTTTAAAATAAATTTCTACCACAGAATCTTATGTTTATCCTTGTCTTCCACCTGAATTGGGTTTAAGTGAAGAAATTGCCAGTAACCATTCTGGGATCAAAAGAAGAAGACACTCTTTTAGGATAACACCATGATTTAATGAGAACGCCAAGGAAGAGGATGTTCAAGGTTTCTATTGATTCTTGTGTTAGGCCAAAGTATTGAAGATATATTTAATAGTTCTAAGCTGAATATTGCCATAAGGGCGATGAACACTTTCAATGAGAAATCAATGCTACATTGGGTAGCATCAAAAGAAGATTTATACAGTGGGGAATTCCATGTCCCTTCAGAAGGTTGCCTGGTGTCTAATATGTGTGAACAGTACCCTCCACAGCAAGTAGGTTGACCAAGTTAAGCGAACAAGGACCAATGAGATGACTGTAGACATCACAAGCTTCTCTCCTTTCTAACAGTGTTGATTATTCATGTAGTTTTGGGTGTCTTATGGCAAGAAGGTATTGTTTAATCCAATTTCATCAATTCCATTCACTTGTAGTCAATCAGGTACAGCAACCACACTAGGTGCTCCTAAAACGTGGTATCCTACACTTACTACACCCTCATCTTCATGATCATCTTTCCCTTCTTTGTGTTGATCCACCCAGTTTACTGCATTAGTGGCATCTTCAGTAGAGTACACATATTTCTTCTCAGTGGCATTTATCAGACATGAAAGCCAGAAGTGTCCAGGTTTATGGCACTTGTTGCAGGTAAATTATCTCCAAGCTGACGTTTCATAGGTTCTGAAGTCCTATCTTTAAGTATCTCACTCTTATCATATTGACGTAGACAACCTTTCTTGTTTGCCAAGGAGGTGGTCCTAATGCCTTGTATTCTATCTTATAAGTTCCTTAGTCATCGAGTAGATCCTCCATGGTGGCCTTCATTAAAATCGCAGCCTTGATGGCAAAGGTCATGTGCACCTTTAAAGTGAGATGAATATCTAAGGAACTCAGTAGCACCAATTCCATATTTAGTAGGTCCAAAGTTCTTATTGTCCATAAAATTTTGAGACTTCAAATAGTAGTACTGGTATAGTTAATGACTGACTCAATATTTCCCATCTTCATAAGCGGGAAGTCTTGTTTCATGTTCTGAATGTAGTTAACACTTCTAAGCTCTGACAGGAGGACATCCCTCACTTCAGTCCGGGTTGATCAAGCCACAAAATTGTGATGATAATCTATTGAACCTTGCGACTCATGCAATCATGTATGTGGTGAGCTTTCTGGAAATCACTTGCGCCATCCATACTGTTCTCATACATCTTTAAAGACCTGCGATGGTTCCCTCGCCAGGAGTATGCACTGTCTTGAAGTAGGGCTAAAAGTTTGGGTCCTTTTAAATAGTTTTAGCGCACATCGTGCCCATTGGCGCAGCAGTTGATTGAGTAGTCAAGATCAGTGCCTTTAACCTAGTAGCTGGTCAGGAAGAGATAGGGTCTGGTACAATATGCAGTTGAGCTTTCAACTCATCCAGATTCTTGTCCATGTTGTGCAGCATGGAATCTTTCTGCTTTAGATGCTCTACATGTTCTTTTAAAGTGTGGACATCCCTTCCATTCTTTTTTTCAAGAAACAACAGTTTTTCATCAAATTCCTTGGTAGTGGATAAATCTTTTTTACAGAGTGTGGTCCACTCACTATTGGTATAGCATCAATTTGGGATCTTCTAGTGTCTTCTTGAAGCGCTTAAGCTAATTACATAAATCTGTTACTTCTAATTCCAATATTTAGAGCCTCAAACGGATGGTTAGCTCCTCCCTTTCCAGAAATTTAGAGGAATCTTCACCTTAATAGGCCTTCATATCTTCGTTATCAAACTTTCTTGGAAAATCTCATGCTCTTCATTCTGGTTTGTTGTTGTCACCGCTGTAGTGAGCACCACAGCCACCTCATCGGCACTTATCAATTAACTTGGTCAGCTAACTTGCTGTGGAGGGGTACTGTTCCACACAAATTAGACACCAGGCAACCTTATGAAGGGACATGGCATTCCCCACTGTACAAATCTTCTTCTGGTGCTTTACAATATAGCATTGCTTGCTTATTGCAACTGTTCATCGCATATGATAATACTCTGTTTATCACTCTCAAACATAAATTTGATATGGTGACCTATTAAAACTTAACAAAATCTTGATCAATATTTTCCTGTCATTCTCAGTAACCCAAGGTGTTATCTTAATCTATTTTATTCTTCTTTAGATCCCAGAATAATTACTGGCAATATTTTAACTTAAACCAAAGAAATGTTGTAAACAAGGATAAACTTAAGATTCTGTGGTAAAGAGTTTTATTATGAATAAAATTTGAAGTATTTTTATACTATTTGTATAAAGTCAAGATATAAAATTAATTTAAAATAGAAAATAATTGAGTGTGGTTTGGAAATATTGTAGATGCTTCACGAACCCTTAGTAAAACTCTTCTTAATTTTATGCCATGGTGGCGGCATCCATTTGGTTTGATGCTTCATTTTGAGAGATCTGTCTTACAGTGGACATCTGTGAGCTAGGATGTTTGGTGGACCTTTCTAATACCTTTTTCTAGGTCAGGTGGCAGCAATACCTCTTCTGGTTAATGCTTTATAACTCACTTTGGTAATATAATGCTTGAGCTTAGGTTCTGTTGATGGCACTGCTTTGATGCACCTTGCTTCAGGGTTTCAATTGTCTCTCAAAACTGGTTGATTGCTTTTCAGCAATATTTGGACAGAAGTTTTATTACAACCAATGAGGTAATTTGGCTTAAGCATTTCTTTTTCATCAGATTCTTGTAAATTATTTTGGAGTCCTGAAGGTTTAAAAGGGGGTCAATTTCTATAGACATATTTGGTGACGTTAATAGTTGCTATACCAAAACTTCTTTAATTGTCAGGTTTCAACTAAAATTAAATGACGTCATCCCAGCGAGGTGGTAAACTCCTAGAGAAGTCATAATCTATAAAAGGTGGCTGATTCCCATGTCTGCGACTTGATCCTACAAAATTAAATTTTGAGGTGTTTGTATACTCATAAGGTTCCTTCCAAAGGGCGAGTATTTATTCTTTAGCATACTTGTGGTGTCTTCACAACAATTAGCATAATGTCCCAATTTTTGCATATGTGAAAAATGACCTGAGTGACATCAGCCTACTGAAACAAGGGATGTAAGGATGGTTAAATCTTTTTATTGGTAGATGTTACTATTTTCATGATTTCAGCCAAATCTGAATAATTGATCACCTTTGATTGAAGGATCTGAACCCAATATGGAGAATCAATTACCTCTGATGTTGGGGTTCAAACCAATTTAAAGGAAGGATTACTTCCGCTTTTGGGGTTCAACCCTGATCTAAAAAATTAGCTACCTCTGCTGTTGGGTTAAAAACTGATCTAGAGGATTGATTACCTCTACTTCATAATATGTAGGATGGCCGCCAAAACCAAGCATAAAAAATTGGGTGAAGATCTTGGCTCAGAAGACCCTTGCAATTATATCCAATAAATGTTACCTCAGCCCCTATAAGTATTACTTCCTATAGATAAAGTTATGACTACTTTCCTATGCAATTTTTTGGTTGCCACAATATTCAGCTAAAAATAAGAATAGTCGACATATATGGACAATTATATCCAAAATGTATACTATAAATATCCTTACATTAGGGTTTTTGGGTTCCAAGAACTTTTACCTGGATGTTTATATACTTTCCTCACACCCTGACAAATTCCTGGTGCTCCCTGCCAGTTATCTTAAATCTACAGTGAACCTCAACAACTGCCATGAACTATAGTGACTCCGCCTCATTGATCTTCTTTTCGTTCAAACCCACTTTTGAGTGAATTTTATGTTTTAAAAAACAAATTGCAATCCAATTTGCCATGACACTTACCCACTGATGTCCACGGCCCCACCTCCTGCTGCTCCCATGTGGGGTAGCGGTGAAACCCCATCCAGCGTTTTTGTTTTGGGGGGAAAATGTGCTCAGACTATTTCATCCAGTCATAACAAATCCTTGGTCAGTTCGTTCTGCTCAAGGATCTCGCCATCCACCTTGCACGCTCCCAGATGGTGCCCTGCTCCCCTCTTGTACTCCCCTGCTCTCACATGCGTTTTGGCCTTTGGGTCAAGTATGGGAAGTTGTTCCCATATGCAGATAAAGCCATTATCAAAATGGCATAGGTGGTGATGCGACCCACCAGGTTCATTGATTTACATCCTTATAAAGGATATTTTAATCTAGGTTTTACATAAAAGCTGATGCTTCCACTCCAGAAACTGTGCCCCTGGTTTTCCAGGGCACCCCAATTCCCAAAACAAGCACCCAAATTCCCACTGACACCATGTTGGTGGTTCAGTTTGCTGAGTTTCCCACTCACCTTCCCCCTGTGGTGCTCCATCAAAAGCTGATGGAAGGTTTGGCAGCCTATGGAGATGACCCCATCCTTCAATTTGTGGTCCCCAATGGAGCTACACGCCTCACTGGGCCTCAGACATTTTCCATGGTCAGCTCTAAATTTTCTAACATTGTGGAGCATCTCCCCCCTCGCGCCTTCATTGCATCTGCCCCTGACCATCTATTCTGGGCCTGTGTTAAGGGCGGGCGAACTGTCTGTTCATCTTGCTTTGAGTTGGATCACTTAAAGCATAGCTGCCCCTACCATGCTGCTTCTGCCACATCAGCAGGCTTGGCCACTAGCTCCCCATCCGCTGACCACCTCGCAGCCCTCTCAGAATAGGGAAATCCTAAAACCCCTCTTTCAAAACCTGTCACTCCCACACTCACAGCATCCAATCAGGCCCCTCCTAAGCCCAGTGCCACCAATGCTCCCAACAATCATGAATCATCTTGTAAAAAGGCTCTATCTAGTGTCCCATCCCATTTGCCAGCCTCAACCACCCCTATTATGTAAAATGAGGATTTGTATGAAATGAACCCATGGGCCACATTGGATGAAATTAATGAAATGGGTAATGTGATTAAAGGTCATGAAGTCAATATGGAAGAACTTATCCCATTACAAACCCCCATTGAGATCCCTTGGCGCTTTTATGCCCCACGGCCAATTGACAATTTGTTATGCACCCATTATCATTTTGCTGTGGCAGCTGTTGCCCAACCTGACATGCATTTCATCCGCAATGTTGTTGCCCACACAGTAATAATGCTTGACAAAGGGCTTCCCCTTCCATTATCGCCTTGAAATGGACCCCACAGAGCAAAACTGCAATTATTCAGCTTCACAAACACGCCGCAGATGCCATTCAGAAAGAGATTTCTGCTTTGCAATACAAAAAATAGCTACCCGCACTAGCTCCGCTTTACTCACTCAACTTTCTGCCATCCACATTCAAGTAGAAAAATGATTGTCCACTTACTTAGGTGCAATTTATGCTGAAAACTTTTTATTGAAACAACTGGTCCTCTGCAAACTCACCCTTCATATTGCTGATAACCCCACGCCCATGCTCTCTGCCTTGGCCCACGTTCTGTATGATGATAAGGAACCTGCAGATGAGCCCCCTGATCCCCCTTCCCCTTCCGTCATGATGGTTATGTAGTTCGCTGCTGTACCACCTGGTTGGTTGTTTTCTCATTTTGTGTGTCTATCTGCTCGTTTTAGGTGGTTGGTCATGTTTGGTTTGGTTTGCTTTTAATGTTTCTGTTTCAGTAATGTATGTCCCCTGGTTGGCGTACCTCAAAAAATTAAAAAGTGACTCTATCTCAGAATCTTCTTTGTATCATGAAACCCCTTTCCTCAGTGAGTTAGCGGTTAAAACAAATGTAGATGAACCTTCTCCCACATCACTTAATCTTTAAGTACCAGCTTCTATATAGAACCTTACCACCCCATCCACAAACATCATCATCTTCAGATTTCAGACTTCTCATATCCCATCCAGCTCCTTATTACTAGGCCTTCATCCTAGGTGGATGAGCTGATCAAAGATGAGTTTTAGCTATGCTGACTCATATGATAAATCTATTTTCTACTGCTACTCTCAAAGTTGATCAATTTAGAGTAGGCCATACTGATCGCTATTTGCATCAATTTGTCCTCCAGACTCTATATCACTTATTACATGTGGCAGGATTCCATCATAAAGAACTTCTCCAGCACCTTTACCCTATCAGATACTTTACATACTCAACTCATTTCATTTTATAACTCTTATTCCACTTTTAGTGAAAAAATACAAGAGAAATACTTGATAATTAACAGCTATTATACAACATGCAAACTTAACTCAATCGCCTTGATATAAGGTGATCAGCTATGTCATTTATGAACTCTGTACCTACTTTCATGATGAAGTCATTCTCCAACACCAGCTCAGAATTAGCGCAACTGAACTACAATCTCATATCACACCATAAGAGAATTTTTGAGATCAAAATTAATTTATCAAAAGATTAATTTAAAGAACCTGGGAAACCTTAGGTAATACTCATTTCATGGTCCTCTGGGGATTCCTGGTGATCCTGAGCCTCCAAGAAGCCTTTGGATTATAAGGGCCTCCCAGAACTCCTGGAATTCCTAGACACATGAAAGTTCTGGTGCTTCAGGTCGCCCTGGTATTATGACAGACCTGGGCCCCCTGGGCCTCCTGCGTGCAGTAACAGTTCATGGAATCTTGAATGCAGACTCAATTCCTTGTTGCAGCAGGTGCAACTGCTTGATTCCCAGTCAGGGCGCGTTTCTAGAGGAATAAAAACACCCAAGATGCGTTTTTATAATGTAAAAGTCTATTTATCCATTCATCATGGGCAAATTAGACCCTTGACAACCTTACCCATCTCTATGTAAGGTTAGAGCAGCAAATCATTGCTTTCAAAAAGGATCAACTTGAGCCCAAGGAAACATTTTCTAGTATAAAAAATGAGGTTAGATAGTTGAACCAGATCCTCGCCATTGAACTGCCCTTCATCAGTCCATGAGCGAATTGACTTTATTATTTGTGATGTGTATGAATTGCGCCATCAATTACATGTCATACAGCCACACAAATATCCCTGTGACACTTAATCCTATCAGGCTAAATTTGTACCTCCTGCATCCATCCACGTAACTAACCAACTGACCCCTCCAAAAAAATCATATAAGCCCTCCTGAAAATTAGATATTTCCTGGGAGAAGATAGTATCTTAATTTTCTGTACTGTTACAAGAGTGCTCTAGAGGAGGGTATTGATCATTAAAGCTAAAGATTTTATCCAGTTGCCTCAGCTAAATTGCTCAAGATATTATAAACCCACATTTAATGAATTGCCGCACTTGGGCTAAATCTAAGACCGCACTAATTAAAGAATTTGGGAGTGATTTACCTTGACAAATTAAAAACAGGCTTTCATAAGATTTAGCTTAATCAAGGAGAACCTATAAACGAGTTTTCCCAATGGTACTATCTTAATGCTTGAACTTTAGTTGTGGGTAATTGACTCAACTTAAATGACGCCATCACAGCTGCTTTATCTGCATTTCAAACCAAGACTAGCATTCAGTTTTACCTTAGGGCGGTTAATTACAATATTACCTCGCTGCGAACTGAGGTAGCCTTTATGGAGGTTACCTGATCTATTTAAGACTGCTGAACCTTTTTTCTTTGCACCTAAAAGCTTGCCCCCGCGTTATAGCTGTGACACTCTTAAATCTCCTTCCTGAGAAAATTCTGCGTCTATTGCAAGCGCACTAATCACACTGTGGATAGTTGCTTCTATCTTCCACAGAATGATGCAGAAAAATAACGGTCAGCTTATGGCAAGAGGATTCCTCCGCTGAAAAATCCCATATGCTTCAAAATACCATACTATACCTAGTGTATCAGCTGTTTTGGATTAGCTGCCCCCATAGAAGTCAATGTGGCCACCTCTAATAATGACTATAAAGATCTAAATTTCTCTTATTCTTATATTGGACAAACAAAAAACAAATTATTACAGTCAGCTCAGCTAGTTAGAAAGGTTATAATAAACAAAACCTTACAAGCAAGTTAAGATCTTGAGTTTGGCCTAAAACCCTCTCAGCTATCCTCTCAGCACGTTCCTTCTGAACGTATTCTACATTTAAGCCAGTATTGACCTTCTGTTTTACAAGTATAAATGATATTCTATAAAGGTAAACTTGGTCATAATAGACACTGGCTCCATAGTAAATGTTATTTCCTCCATGACATAATCAAAAAATATAATTCTTCTTAATATAACCCATGAGGCTAGATATGAAACAGCGGGAGCTCAGCACACTAAAGCTATTGGAGTTACTCATCTTTGCCCTTAAGTATCAAAAGCATATAATCACTTCTCCTGCTATATTTTAAACAGTAGTTATGAACTACGCATTGTAGTCCAACTAATTAAAGAGTTTTAATGTATAATCTATCATAAGGAACAATATTCTCCATTCTGAAATATCATGTACCACTACTGTTTAATCTCACATCCAATTAAAAAGCTTATAATAAGCGTTCATGTCTCATTGAGTATTCTACCTCCGTCTAACCAAGAGATTAAAAAATTTTGAACCAAAAATAAACTGCTACCTTACAATGTTGTTGCCAAAGATGGAATTCCTCTCTATGCCCCTAATCCTTTTACTATACCTACACGCTTTAGAGTTAAAATGGACCTTTGAGTTTAAATTCATATTCTTCATACTCATACTTTAGGAATATATGGACACCCCAACCCTTCTATCAAGGAACAATTGACCTGTCCTGAAATCCTAGATCCTTCATATGAAAAATTTACTCCATTTTGTTTAGAAAACTTAACAAATCAGGCTCTTTAATTCTTATGACATGCTGCCATCGCCCATACAAACCATGTCATATTGGAAGAATTATGGATGTAAACAGTTTTGAAACTCTGCAAGACTTAGGGATTGATCCACCTACCACATTTTCCATAGTCAAAAGTAAAATTTAGGGACACCCTTACTCTATCCCAGCATTGAAATGTTGAATCCCTACTAAGAAAAATATAAAGATATTTTTCTAAGGGACACAGATACTATGGAAAAATGTCTGTAATCATCCAAGTAGAAACAAAAAAACAATCTCCTTTCAAAGCTTAAACTTATTGATTAATCCAAAGTAGAGGATACAAAAGTGGATCTCAATTAAAGCAACTATTAGAGGCTGGACTGCTCATACCATTAAAAGCCTTAGGGCTTCCTCTCTTCTACTATTTTTATAAAAAAAAGATAAAGGACATTGGGTCATAATGAATCATTCCCGCCTAAATTCCATCTCATTAAAGGATATCTACCCCCTTCCTCATATAGATGATTCTTGACATCTAATACCATGGTTAAAGTATTTTTCTGCAAAGATATCGCCAGTGGCTACTATAAGATTGACCTATTCCCCAAAGATTGCAAACTTGTGCTATCTCTAATGAAGGACTGTTTGAACCTATGCTGATGCCGCATGGGCTATGAAATGCCCCTGCTACCTTTTAAAGAGCAATGGATGTCCTATTAGGGGACTTAAAAAGATCCTGTGTGCTATTCTATATTGATAAAATAACTGTCTTTATGTGAACTTTCAGTGCTCATTTAGCTCACCTTAGGGTGTCAGGCACCAGCACAGTGGTCATCTTAAGGAATAGGTGCGTTAAATGGCCTTAAAACTGAACCCAATTAGGTTTATGGCTACACGAAACTTCAATAATTAGGATTTAAACTATTTTGAATAGCAAAGAATATTGGCAATGATTATTTTTAAAATACAGCCAATAATAAGTACAAAACTAGGTAGCCCAATAATATGAGTGGCACATTTGGGTATATAACTGAGGGTGGTACTGCTTGAGATGTCTTGCCTTTTGAGTGCAAAAGTTTATAGACAGGTATGTTAGCATTGGATTCTGATTAAGACATGGTAGTTGAGATTTGACTGAAGGTAAGACCATATCCACTAGTATGTTGGACATATAAAATAGTAGTAATAAGACTAGATTTTAGATATTCATGTCAAAGGATAATTATAAGCAAAATTAAAAATTGTTATTTAATTAAGTCTTAAGCTAGAATGAGATTCCTCTCAGTTAAACCATGTTTATACAATCTAAAAAGTTGCACAGTTGCAAAAAGAGGGTTTCTTCTGATTAATTAGATATTATAATAAAATTTTATTTTGAGTTTAATTCAGTTTTTATAGAGAGTGAATATGCAATGTTTCAAATAATTTTGTAAATATGAAACTTCCAAAATGTGCATTCAATGTGCCACAGAGCATTAAAACATTTCACCTCATCATGGAATCATAAGACTTCCCAAACGTGCAGTAAATGCCTCATTAAGCAATATCTAATCTGAAGGAATTAGTCAGATTGGAAAAACATATTTAAATCCTTAATTAAATATATAGAAATTATGTTAGATAATAGACTTATTTAATTTTTAGATTCAAATTTACAGATTTTGACCAATCTGTAACTTTAGACCTCAGATACTCAAACTTGATATATTGTGGATCTTTCCAGGATCCTAATCCTGACACTATCACCCTTCAAGGCTCTTATCCTGATATTTTTTAACTTATCTTTGTGATTTTAAGATTGGTTTTAAGATTCAAGTGCTTTTCTCCATCTGGTTCCTTTCTATTTGACCAAGAAATGCTTCTTCCCTCTGATCAAATCATCTTTATTAAAAATTCTATTTCATATGTCTCTGTATGACTTAATATTATTGAGAGAGGACGTTGCTTTTTTGACTGGTGTGGCAAGAGAGGATGTCTCTGTGGAGTCAAGAGAGATACATGGAATTTATCATGAGCTGAGAACCCTCAGGCAACTGGATTTGAAAAGTTGTTTCTGAGACTCTCTTCAATACCTTAAGTGGCCTATTCATCTTTGTCCCAGACTTCTTAAATGACCATGTTTCACGAAGGATCTTAGTGTCCAAATAACCTTGAGACCCTTTTTCTATCACTGATGATCTTTTATACCTTTATCTGCCTGGTCCTTGTATTTTCTGATTGATATTCTAAGCTCTACTTCAGATCCTTATGTAAGACTCTCATCTTGTGAACAAGATCCTGTGCCGCTGGGACAGGGTTTTCCATAATTGGGCATTGTAAGGAGAGTGTCTATAGCTCTCCTGTTCCCAGAGTGGTAGTGCATGGTGCACAGGCTTAACACCAGGGAACTAGTTATTAATAATAATGTTAATAGAGCCTCACAGAGTGTGCTGAATCTGTAGTAACTTAGGATGAGGGTGGTTAGTGGTAGATAGAGAAACCAATAATTAATTAGCAACAAAGTTGGAAAAAAAACCCTACGGTGGGGTTTATACCAAAGCAGTGCTCTGAGCGGGAGAGTATAGGCGGCACAGGTTGGAGGGAGCCTGGGCAGCCCAACGGTGCACAAGTGGAGAGATTTACAGTTGTTAAGATAAATAAATATTATTGAGCAAGACCTCCTTGAAGAGGTCCGCGCACATGTTATCCAAGATAATATATATAAAGTATATTAATGAAGGGTTCTTTATTATGGGGGAAAGTTGACCGACGAGAGATTGGTCTAAATTTGACAAATTTAAGGAAAATTGGTGAAATCAATTGATGGAAGCGGTGCTAAGCTGAGGTGTACCAATAAGCACACCTTCCATTGGGCAGTGTTCTATACTTGGTAATCAACTGAACTTGGGTTATCAATTGTAGGCAAGGATGACCCAAGCTGGAAATTTAGAAAACCAAATGGGTTTAAGACCCTGTTTATTGATGAATCAAAGCAAACCGTAGTTTTTAATTGTAAAGCTGGTTCGTTTTAATGCACCTGCTGTTATACAGAGCCAAACTTCTCTTACATCCCTAGGACCAATCTGGGCATACCTCGCCTTCACTCATCATTGATCTAAGGTATGTTTAAGGTCAGGGAGGCCTGCCAACTTCACCTTCTTGGCCTCCTGACATGCAGCTTTATCCTTGGTGTTTGTCCCCATTATTTTGTCATTTTTAAGCCATGACAGGCATCATTTGGGGTTTCTTCCATGATTTTCTAATAAAATGCATCATCTTGGTTTAAATGTGTTTTGAGCTAGTATAACGTAACTGGGCTTATGGGAGTACTTTGACCCAGTCATCCTGGCATGAGCTGACATATGCCCTCAAGTACTGTTCCAAAACCTGTTTAACTCTTTCCATTTTCCCATTTGTCTGGAGATTAAAAGCAGCTGCAATTTTCAACTTGAAGCCTATAAGCTCTTCAAAGCCCCTCCAAAATCTGGTGTAAAGTGTGTTCAGCGGTCTGAGGTAAAATCTCTATTAAAACTGTGTTATGGATAGGTGTTTCAAAAAAATATTAGCCTTCTCTTTTACTGAGGGCAATCCTGTACAATAAATTTATTCTATGGCATTAGTCAAGCGTTCTACAACTACTCATACTGTAGTACATCCTTCACTCTGAGGAAAGTCTACAATAAAATTCATGATATACTCTGCCATAGACCTTCTGTGATGCGGAGGAGTTGGAGTTTCCCATAGGGCTTATGAATGTTGACTTGATTTCTTTGGCATTGTTGACATGATTTTATGTAATTATTACTGCTGTTGGTCATTCCAGGACAGCAGTATACTGACTGAATTCTCTTATATAGGTTTCTAGCTTTCTCATGTCCAGCTGCTGGAAGATCATGATAGTGCCAGATTACTTCTTGTTTTGTGTCATGGTCCAATACTTATAAGGCATCATGCAAGAACAAGGCTTTGTCTTTTACCACAAGTGCATGATAAAGGCCTGGGATGAAGTCTCTTAACAATATTTCTTGGTATTGAGAATCCTTTTTCTGTGCTGCTTTACTTGATGTTCTAGATAAGATTCCACATATTGGGTCACAAGGAAAGCAAAGAGAAATTGATCTGGCTTAATGACTATGCGTTTGTTGGGAGCTTAGAACCCTGCAGATTCTTCACCATGATCCTCATGTCAACTTGGTGCATCTGGTGCAATGTTAAATATTCTAGGTTGGTATATAATGTAAAAGTCATTGTTAAAAAGTTCCATAGCCCAACATACATGTCTTTGCCTAATTTTTAGGCTTTCTGAAAATTAAATTAAGGATTTTGTGGTCTGTCTTTATATCTTATGTATGCTGCCCTCCAGGTATCTGCGCTAGTGGTTTTAAGTATTTGGCAATCGTCAAAAGTTCCTTATTATATATTAAATTTTTCTCAGCATCCAAAATCTTCTGGAAGTAGAAAGCCACATAGTAGATTCTCTTATCTTCCCCCTCATGAAGCAGGACTTCTCCTTATGCAAAATCTGAGGCATCTGTTTCAAGTAAGATTTGCTTGGTAGGTCAAATTGATTCTAAATGGTGCACTTGTAAAAGCCTTTCTTAGCGCATTAAAAACCTTGAGCCGTGGTAGTTCAGATAAATGTAACAGCTTCTGATGTCAAGTGGGGAAGAGGCAAGGCAATTGTGAAAAATTTTGAATGAACATCCTACAGAAGTTGGCTAATTCCTAAAAATCTCAGAGTTTGGTGCAGGATGTGGGCTGAGGCCAATCATATACAGCTGTCACCTTACTAGGAGATATTGCAAACTCGCCTTTTTTGATTTCATATCCTAGTAATTCTATTTCTTTACATAAAATCTCACATTATTCCAACTTATCATAGATTATGAGGTGAAGGCGGTCAAGGAATGCTTTCAAACATTGGATGTATGACACCATGTCCTACAAGTAAACTAGTATATTATCATGATATACCATAAATTATTCATACAGCATAGGAAAGAGGTACTCCGTCACTAATACCTGGATGCAGCTGGTGCATTACACAGGCCAAAAGGCATCACAAGATATTCATAGAGTCCAAATGGAGTCAGCTCTGCTGTCTTCCACTAGTGACCCTCTGTAATCCTCACTTGGTGGTAGGCGTTTCTTAAGTCAAGTTTGGTAAAATAATGAGCAGTATTAAACTGTCCATTAGCTGTTCTGAAGTGGGCACTGGATACCAATTCTTGACAGTAATGGAGTTGAGTTTTGAATTTTCCACGCATGGTCATAGTCCACCATCTTTTTTGACAAGGAATATTGAAAATGAACATGGTGATGTGAAACGCCTCTTGAAACCATTTCCTACATTTCTAAAAAATTGTTCTAGTTTAAGTTTTTTTAATAGGTTGTGGGGAAAACTATTCCTCAACTGGGTGTCTTTTCAGGCAGAAGGTCAATTCTTTGGTCACACATATGTCATTTTAAGAGGTATTGGATTGACTCTTCACTTAATATGTCCTGATATTCAACTAAGATCTGAGGGAGTTCCCCTTTGGTGCCCAGTGTCTCTAATAGACCCATATCAATAGATTGGAGTGTTTTACGTTCTTCAGACCATGTCATGGTGTGTAATTTAACTGATCTAATCTTCTCACCTAGTAAAAAATAGTCATCTTAGTATTCCAATCAACATTTCATCTTGTCTGTTTTCACCATGGGAATACTATAATCACAGGGAGGGTAATCTTGTTCGCCACAGAGAAATTCAGTTCACAATTGCATCCCAATTATGAATTTGTTTAGAGAATTGACTATGCCTACTTCCAAGATGGAACATTCAACTAGTTTAGCTGTCAAATTCTGAGCCACTTTCCCTAGTTGTTTCAGTATACTAGATTCCATTAAATTGGCCATTGATCTCGTGTCTAAAAAGGACCAAGTTGAAAAACTCCTTTCCTAGGTTTATCAGATGCAGAGGAGTCATAGCATAAAGTCAGGAGGGTTTTTTATTGTCCTTGATAGTGGCTAATATATTGGGCGCTGAAAATATGGATGAGGAGGTACTAGTTCCTTTTGGACAGGTTGCAATCAGGTCACTTTAAGCCATAGTACAGACAGAAATATCCCTGTAAACGCCTCTTCTTATGTTCTGGAATAAGCTAAAATATTCCTTCATTTTTAGGAATTGTTATAGGTTGTTTTCCAGCTGTTTGTCTAGGGCCATGTCCAATATGATTAGAGGTCCCATGTTTGTCCTTCAGTTGCTTATATAGTTGTTCAATTTTATTCTCCCAAATCAATAGGCACATTTTCAGATCAATGAAAAATCTCTGACAATTGAAGGTGCACTAAAAGCTCTATGAACTTAGGAGCCAGCTTCTCTTGAGTAAGAAAACATGCTTTAGAGTCATCTATCCTTAATTGATGTTTAAGCATCATAAACCGGTCACAATATAATTGATTAGTCTCTTCACATGCTGTAGATTATATATCTTGCTACGTAGTTCAGTCCTTTTGGGGGTAGGATGAACTACTATAGATAGTTGATGGCAAAAATGGTGGCAATCCAGGTGTAGTTCAGGATTCTTTAAGTTATCTTCAGTAAACCAATAGCGAGGTGTCCGTGTTATTTAATCTTCCACGTGGTTGACTTTTTTAACATCAGTGATGAGATATTAGCTTCTGATTCAAACTTAATTTCTGCATAAGATAAGATCATTCAGAACATCCTAGTGGTCATTGCTGAAGGGAGACGCCGTGGAGAACTTATTTAACACCACTGTTTGTACTTGGTTGTGTGAAGTTAATTTATCTTGTTTAAACTGATTTCCCGCATGGGTGAATGTACTAAACCAGGTACAAAATAAAACTAGTCAAGACAACCATCCCAAGTACTAAGTATGGGATGTTAATATAATATCTTGGGGTAACCACAAAGCCCCTGGACTTTTTTTTGTCAATCAGCCCAGTAATGAAACAAACCTATTGTCAGGTACCAGCTCATTAGTCACCTTAAGTAATAGGTTCTTTAGGAAGTCCTTGAGACTGAACCCAATTAGTTTTTGTGGCTACAGGAACTCCAACCATTAGGACTTGAACTATATTGCCAGCAAGGAAAATTGGCCAAGATAATTGTTGGGAAATCTCTTTTACAAACAGTGGGCTCCGCTAGTGTGCCAGGCCAACCAGTATGGAGACTGGCTGACCATTTACCGTTTTGCCTTCATTGGCGTATCAACCCTTTATAAGTCCGCGTCCAACCCACAAACACACCAGACCAACGACTTTTCCTTAGCCCCATGGTCCGTGGTGTGCCCCAGAGAGTCCTTCCCCATCCTGGGCAGCCAAGGCACTCCCACTCTGCCCCACCATCCTAACCCTTTTCCAATCCATCTAGGCATGCCCCGGCAAGTCCTTCCCCCATCCTGGGCAGCCAAGGCATTCCCATGCTGCACCCCGCAGTGCTGACGGCCAGTCAGAACATTGTTGTTGGTGGCTGGTTAACCATATTCCTGCCAGTTCCTCATGGGGAGGAGGTATGGGAGCTGGCAGCGTCAGCCACTCCAGGAGCGTCACCTGCGCCTACTTTGGGGATCTCTATTCTCCTTTTCTTTTAATCTAGCTGACAAACTACTAACAACTAAAAGTAAATGGGCGAGAAAGAGCTCTTTATTTGGAGAGAATAATGGCTACTTATACTATAGGCTGATTCGCCTATAAAAACCTCTTGGCCATCCAAGCTGGAACTTTAATAAATTATTGGTCACTTGTGGTAGCGATTTCCTCCCAATCCACTCATCTACTTTACTGAAGATTTAAGTTTAGTTTGACCTATCCTTAGCACAAGTTGCTGGTTGAACATATATAAATTAATAATATAATATAACTTCAATCATCCTTGACATGAGTTGCCAGTGCTCCAAATTAGTCAGCGGAATCATAGTTGAATGATTGGTAATGGACTCATTGGCTTTCCATCAGAAATTCACACAACGATCCACAATGGCAATTGGTGGCAATATAGATTCTGTTGAACCTAAATCGATTATTTATTTATATAACATTAAATAAAATTGAACTAGGCGATTTGCTGGCAATCACGCTTGACTAATGAGACCCCTAATTTTGATATTATCAGGAGGAATCCATCTGGTTAATTTCATAACTTTTCATCCCACTTAACCAGATGGTATTCCTCCAGCATGACCCACCTCAATGGTGGGCCAAGACCCTCCAGCGCCCACTCAAAGGAGTGCTGAATATAAAAAAGTGGCTCTTGCCACCTCCTAAACTGTCCTCCAACTACTTGATCAAGCCCACTAGCAAAGCCCTCTGTAGTGAGCACCAATGTCAGAAAATTGCTTTTCTAAACAGTGGGCTCCACTAGTGTGCTAGGCCAACCAGTATGAAAACTGGTTGACCCTTTGACATTTCACCTTCATTGACGTACCAACCCCCTATAAGTCCACGTCCAACCCACAACACAGCAGATCAACTACTTTGCCTTAGCCCCAGGGTCCGTGGTGTGACTCAGCATATCCTGATCCCATTGTGGGCGGCCAAGGCACTCCTTCACTGCCCTACCATCCTGACCCTTTTCCAACCCATCTGAGCATGCTCCAGAAAGTCCTGCATCCATCATTGGTGGCCAAGGCATTCCCATGCTGCACCCCGCAGGGCTGACAGCCTGTCAGCACATTGTTGTTGGCGGCCAGTTGACCAGGTTCCCGCCAGTTCCTTGTGGGAAGGAGATATGGGAGCTGGCAACGTCAGCCACTCCAGGCGTGTCACCCTGCACCTACTTCATGGATCTCTAATCCTATTTTCCTTTAATCTAGCTGATGAACTACCAAAAACAAAAAGTAAAAGGCGATAGAGAGTTCTTTATTTGGAGGGAAGAATGACTATTTATACTTTAGGCTACTTCACTTATAAAAACCCCTCAGTCATCCAGGATGGCACTTTAATAAATCATTATTAATTTTTGGTAGAATTTCCCTCCCATTCTGCATGTCTGCTTCACCAAATAGTAGATTAGTTCAACCTATCCTCAGCAAAAGTTGCCAGTTGATTGTATATAGATTAATAATATAAAAATAACTTTGAGCATCCTCATCATGAGTCGCTGGTGCTCCAAGTTAGTCATTGGAATCTTAGTTGAACACTTGGTAATGGATTTATCAGCTTTCTGCTGGAAATTCCCATAATGACTCATAAATTGCAATTGGCGGAAAATGCATATTCCACCAAACCTAAGTTGGTTAATAATTTATATAACATTAAATAATTTCGAACTAAGTGACTAGCTGGCAAATCACACTCAACTAACTGACACCCCTAATCTGATATTATCAGGAGGACTCCATCTGGTTAATTTCACGACAATGATTTTAAAATTGAGCCAATAATATGTACAAAACTAGGTAACCCTATAAGGTGAGTGGCGCATTTATGCATATCACTGAGGGTGGAACTGCTTGAGATGTCTTGCCTTCTATGTGTGGAATATTGCTTAACAGGTAAGTTAACATTAGATTCTGTTTAAGTGGTGGTAGTTGAGCTTGAACAGGAGGCAAGATAATACCCATTAGTACACTGGACTAAAAAATTGTAATAATAATATTAAATTTCAGATTTTTATTTGATGGATAAGCATAGGCAAAATTTAAAAAATTATGATCTATATGAGATTTATGTTAGCTTTAAACTTTTTTCAGATATTCCTATGTATATATATTAAAAAGCTGCACAGTTGCAAAATGAGGGTTTCATATGTTTAATTCAGAATTATAATAAAATTTAACTAAAGCTCAATTTAATTTTGATAAAGAGTATAGATGCAAACGTTGCACTTCATCTTTGAATTCAAGAAACTGCCAAAATGTGCATACAATGTGCCACAAAGCGTTGAAACATATCACCTCATTAAGGAATTATAAAACTGCTCAAACGTTCATCAAATGCCTCACTATGCAATGTTCAATTTGCAGTACTTAGTCAGATTGTAAACTTGTTATTTAAATCATTAATTAGGTAAAAAGATTACTAAAATAATTGACTTTTATATAATCTCTGGGTCCAAATTTACAAATTTTGACCAATCTATAATTTTAGACTTAAGATACCAAATCTTAGGGGTTGAGGGATTGTCCAAGATCACAATCCTGACATAATGGTGTCTTCCAGTGACTATGACAAGCTTCATTGAGATTAAAATAATTAAATGTTCTTAATATCAAAAATAATGGATTTTTAGTTCATAACATAAGTATGAAAGATTTCCCATTGAATGGCAAAGTCACTGCCATCTCTCAAATACCATTGCCTAAGTCCCTTTGAGATGTAAAAGTTTTTCTAGTAACAATTGGATATTACTGAAGATTAATTTCTCATTTTGGAGATAGGTCTGAACCCTTAGTCTGTTTGCTTAAAAAGGGAGTTCTTTTTTCAATGGGGAGAAAAATAATTTAAATATATTACGATTTCTTACAAACTTCTCTGTGCATATGCACATCAATTATGATAAGCTTTCTTTGCTTTTCAAGTGATGCTATCAATATCGCTATAGGAGCTATGGTGTCCCAACATGATGAAGATATAGTAAATCTTCCCATCACTTATTTCAGCAAATTATTATATAAAGCTGAACACAATTACAATGTAATGGAATGTGAGTGCTTGGCTGTCTATAAACCATCAAACATTTCTAACCCTGTTATATGGGACCCAATTCACTATAATTACTAGTCATAAAATTTCTTACAACGGCTTCAAATAATGAAAGATCCAGATGGGAGCCTGTAACATTGGGCTTTAAAGCTCCAAAATTATGATTTCTTAAAAATTATCACCCAGGCCCAAAATAATAAAATGCAGATTGCTTGTCCAGTTTGACTATCTTAATTAAACTAAACCTGAAGTATATCAACTCTACAACCCAATAAGACAACCTCAGATGTGGTAGAAGAAGCCCATCTTGATATAAAGAAGAGCTAGAAAAAAGTTCAGTGAACATTCAAGTTTATGATCACCTTTACATACTAGTGTTATATAAATGGCTAACATACTATTGACCCTAAAATAAAATGATACCATTTTAGAAAGACAACTACAATTTGGCCATGGGGACTTCAAAAAACCTCAAGTGGCTCAAGTATTAGTGCTACTGGAAAGGGATGCTCCCAACAATACATAATTTATTAGAGTCCTGCTTGGTATAAAAAACTCAAGCTGGACTTACTCCTCACCCCCAACACCATGTTTCTCCTTCTAAACATATTCACACAATTATTACTGATGTCATAGACCCTCTACCTCAAACATTCAATGGACATTGATTAAGCTTGATAGCTGTCAATTATCTTACTAAATGGATTGAGGCCACATCTCTTTCTTCGAATTGTTTCCAAAGCTACCTCCTTGTTTTTATATAATCATACCATCACCCAACATGGGTGTCTTAACATAATTCTCATAGACAATGAATAAAACTTATGGTCATTGATGGTGCAATAAGTAATTGACTTAATATGATCCTATCAGGTGTTTATTACTCCTTATCATCCTACAACCAGTGGTATGGCAGAGAAAGTTGATACTACTTTTTTTAGTACTAGATGGTCCCAACCCAAGGGGGGAAAGTTGATGCTACTTTTTTTCAAACCATTAAAAATGCCTCAACTAATCCTCTACATTAGCTGAAATAGTTAACTAGTGAAACTCTGGCTTAACAAATTAGTCACATCAAATTATAAAAAAATCTTTTGAAATTTGTATGGAATAAATCCTCAATTGCCTTAAAGTATATATATGTTAGACCACGCCTCAAACAAAACCCCTAAAGTTACCATGAGAGCTATTTCTAATTTAATTTTTGGCTATAAACTCTAGTCTTGGATAATTAATAGATTTACACCTCCAGAGAAACAAATCAGTTCAATGACAAACACGTCCTAAATACCTCTCATTTAGGTGACTAAGTCTTTTTTACCACCATTGGCCTGATGGAAAAGACAAAAGTTATATTAAAAATGTTCAGGCCCTTACAAGGTCATTTACAAGAAGGAAAATGAACATTGGCTGTCAATGTAACCTATGGTACCTTTGGTAAATTGGGTACACAATCAAAATTAATGGTCCTTTACCCCCTACGCCAAGATCTAGGAGGAAGCGTTGTTAGGATGTCAGCCTTATTAAATAATCAATTACCTCTAATGGCAGGATTAAACCCAAACTTGATAATTAATCTTCTCTAATGTCAGGGTTTATACTCAATTTAAAGGATTGATTACTTTAACTTTTGGGGTCAACCCCAATTTAAAGGATCAATTACCTCAACTCAAAAATTGTAGGATGGACGCCAAAACTTAGTATAATAATTTGGGTGAAGGTCTTATTTCTGAAGTCCCTGGTGATTCTACCCCAAAAATTGGTACCTCAGTCCCTATAAATATTACTCCTTTATAATAAAGTGATGACCACTGTTCATATGCATATTTTGGCTATCACGCTGGTTTTTAGCTAAAATCTAAGGATAGTTGGAAATTAAGGATGATTTTACCATTTTTGTAATATTAAAGTCTTTACATTATAGTATTTGGGTACCCTGATTATTTTAATTGGACATTTGGATTCTTTCCTTACATCCCAACACACATTGCATAATTTGCAAAGTTCTTAATGACTTTTGTTGGGCACCTTAATATTGGCGAAACATTAACAGATATATCTTAACATCTGATTAATATTATGCTCATTATTTTGCCCTGATAATAAAACCATTACAGTTCCTTGTAGGCTCACAGGCAAGGTATGGGCAATATGGGAACAATATATCTATAACGTGAGTCCTAAATAACGTCTGTGCCTCAAAGTAAAATGATTAGCAAAACCTGCCACTATTATATATTTTCTATAGATGTTAAGTAACTCTATCTTTCAGATGGTCATCCTTTTCTCTTTGCCAAACTCTTTAATAAGGTACTTGGTGTTAAGGTAAGTCGCACCAATCTTCATTAGTTTTTGGTATACTAATTCATAACTTTCTGAATCCAGGGTGTTCATTACAGTCATCAAATTAGTTTTCTTTATGGCCCCATCTATAATAATCTCAAGTAGCTAATAAGATTGTGAACGTTTTTATTCTTATAAAACTTAGGTGATTTAGTAGGGTACATTTAAGATTGACTTTCAAGGCATCTGGGATGGGGGGCCAGCGTTGATTTTATATGACTTTCCAGGTAATTAGATGAGAATAAATATCAAAAAAAAATTTGGTTGAAGGAGCGTCATAAGTAGAAGGTGTTGAGATAGGGTGAGCAGAGGTGATAGCCATATCACAAACTGGTTGTACTGGATTCTCACATGTAATAGGAGCTAAAGGAACAAGAGGACAGGTTGCCAAAGTATCATGATAGTTATAAAATCCTGTAGTTGGAATGGTTATGAGAAAGGTAGTACACTAAGCTCAAGTGATGCTTTATCACCTTCAGTTTCATTCTCAGTTGGGAAGAATTCCCATTAGTCAATGGATTATTGAGGGTTGCTCACTTTCATGACACTGACGGTACTTATAAAGGTCAATGTTATATTGTTTTGAACCAATACACCATAAATTGAATTATGCAGAATTCTACCTGTATCATTTTTTGTCATGTGCACATGACATAATAGTGGGGACCAACCCCAAAGACAAGGCTGGGCGCCAGGAGGCCCAGAGGGTGAAGCTGCAAGCCCTTCCTGACCTGAGACACACCCTGGACCAACGCTGGGTTCAGGCAAAATATGCCCAGGTTGGGACTAGTGATGTGCCAAACGCCCAGCCCTTGACATCGAGCCAGGCGTTAAAATGAATGATATACCAAATGAACATGAACGGTTTGATTCAGTTTGTCAAGGAGTGGGGTTTTGAACCCATTCCATTTTTGAAATAATGCACTCAGGTTGAATTCAACTTCAATCAATCACTCGAGTGAAGTTGGTTTCAGCCTATTCAACCAACTTGGATGGCAGTGTCACCCTATTGGTGAGTCAGTGCTTGGGCCCACTGCAGCATAACCCCTATTCCCCCATTCAAGCTTAAATTTGTTTTCCCCTGACCAACATTCCTTGTTGGTTGACTTCCCAAATAAACTTTTTCCCCGTTTACACTATTTTAAATTTAATATGATATTCTGAACGCTCCTGTGCGTGACCCTCTTCAAGGAGGTCTCGCGTTCCATTACCCTTGCCATTGCAAGTACTTTGCAGCTCTCCCCTCATGCACCGTTTCTTCGCCCAGGTCCCCTCCAACCTGGGTCGCTTTACCCCTGCCAATATGTGCCCCTCGTCGCCTCTACTGGGGTTTTTCTTATAAATTTGCAATTTTATGCCTAAGCGGTTATTGCTCCAGCACCCTCTTCTGGGCTCTAATCACTCTGGCACTAACATCTAGTTTCCTGGCGTTGGCCTGGTACCCCGGCACACTGCCACGCTGGGAACAAAAGAGTTATAGACACTCTCCTTACATTAGTCAACCAACCGCCCTTTTTTATGTGCACGAACTTTTTCCATGTGGACCTTTTCCAAAGTGGAAACAGTGGGCACCAGATGTGGGTTTCGGCTGTCATTAGCTTCACTGTTGTTTCCCCTTTTGCCCAAAGGTTGGAGCAACTTGGCGTTATTATGGTTGCCTTCAACTAGAAATTATCCACCCTTCATGTTGTACCTGGTGGATTTGGATGCTTTGATGTCCAAAAGTTGTGATTCCCCAATTTTCCACTGAATTAATTAAATTCCATTCCAAGAAATGAGTTTCCCTTCTCTTGCGCATTCAGAAGATGCTGGCAGAATTGGCGCAGATGGGCCTGGGGGTGTTGGCCCTGGATAACATTGTGCATTCCATTGAGGTTCAAAGGATAGGGTCGTTTGCATCAGAAAACACGTTTTATAAACGAAAACCTGGTCTCTACCTCTGAACCATTTATTAGTTCATATGACCTGGATGAGGACCTTATACTGGTATATCAGATTACCCCTAAGAACCCATGATTGACCTCTACCATGATCTGGTGCACACAGGAAGTGGAGAAGGAACTCGTTTCAAATATGATAAAGTATATGCCTCTGCAGAAGGCATGGTGGGGTATGTGGCCTCAGTATTAAGAGTGGCCAACTATCCCTCCCCATTTTTTGACCCCAAAACAAGTTCTGTTGGAGTGCTTGAGCCAGGGGAAGAACTTTTTGGTAAAGTGTTGTCATTGTCTACCATAAATAAAGACCATTCCAGGTATTTTCTACTGACTGCTACCCTCTCCTCTCCTTTAGGGAAGCTCACCACTACAATTTTGGTGGATATTGGCGCCTCTGGAAACTTTATGGATCATTTATTTCCAACTACCTTGGACTGAGTTACATGCCGGATGATGTGGTTAGAGGAGGGGCGTCCCAAGGTATTCCCGCTCTGAAGATCATTGGGACAGTGGACTATCAAGTTGGCAAGTACCACTTGTCCGATCACTTCAGTGTGATCAAGAATCTTCTGTTCCCTATCATTTTGGGTGTGGATTGGTGGCGGAAGTTTGACGTTAGAACTAACCTGAGTGAGAATACCCTGTCCCTCACAATGAAGAATGGTCGCACATTCGTTGTGCCTTTGTCAGAAGAGAACACTTAGGGCAAATTTCCCCACTGGCCCCACCGTCTCCCTTGTCGCCTTGCCTCAATGCAGAAGCCCTTCGTGAAAAATCCTATACCTTCTTGCTTTAAGGGTTTGGATTCCTCTTTTGATGCAGCGTCTGCCAATGCACTCCCTGAGCACTCCGGGTTTGATTGTGACTTCAAGCTCAAAGGGTCTTGTGCGTATCTCTTCCCCTATTTAACCATTGACTGTCCAGGAGGAAGAGGCGTTGGATGTGTGGGGGAAGGAACAGTTGGCCAAAGGTGCGATTTTTCAGCGTACCTCCCCTGTATGCTTCTCTACTCTTTGTGGAAAAGTCTGATGGTACTTTACGCCCCTGCGTAGACTATGTAACCTTAACAACGTTATTGTACCAGACCTCCATCCCACCCTTTGGATTCACAAATTGCACGCTATGTGGAGAAGGCGAAGGTCTTCTCCAAGCTGGATTGCCTCAATGCGTTCAATCAGATCTAGATAAATAGGGACAAGAGTGGTTGACCACATTCCGTACCAGAAAAGGGATCTTTCAGTTTCAGGTCATGCCTTTTGGACTTAAGAATGCCCCTGCTATCTTTCAAAGCCGCATTGATGCAGCGTTGGGGGACCTGTTAGGGGTATGCGCGGTCGCCTACATGGATTATATCCTGGTGTTTTCCCCTGATCAGGAGTTTATGTAGTTCACCTTCAGCAAGTGGTGGAGCGGTTAAAGGCAGTCAGCCTTACATTGAAAATATCAAAGTGCGAGTTCTTCAAGTCCCAGGTCACGTTTCTGGGCAACGTTGTGTTTGACCAGGGACACATAATAACTCCAAACAAGGAGAAGACGATGTGTGAGTGGCCTACCCCCACCTCAGTCAAGGAATTAAGGAGCTTTTTGGGGACGTGTACGTTCCTCAAGAAGTTCACTCCCAATCTGTCTGAGGTGGCGGCTCCCTTATACAAGGCTAGTGGTACTAAGGTGCTTCAGTGGTCCCCCATTTTGGAGGATGCTTTTCAAGCAGTGAAGTGCACCCTGTTTTCCATGACAGTTCTTCGCCATGTCGACCCTTCAAAGGAATTCATTGTGTCTACTGATGCCTCCAACTTCGCCATAGCAGCTGCCTTGTTACAAGTAGGCGAAGATGGGATTGAGCATTCGGTGGGATTTTTTTCTAGGAAATTGTCTTTGCCAGAGTTGAATTACGCCATTTATGATAGGAAGTTATTGGCAGTGGTGAGGCGCTGACTTATTGGTGTCACCACTTGCATGGCTCATCCCAACCTTTCCAGGTATGTACAGAAACCCATGCCTTGCTGTACTACCGCGCTCCTCATGTCTTACCCCACGGCAGACCCAGTAGCATGAGACCCTTGCCCAATTCGCATTCACGTATGAGTTCACCAAGGGCAAGGATAATGGATTGGCAGATTCTTTGAGCCGCAACCCTGCTTTAGCACCCAATCCCAAGGAGGTAGAAGTTCACAACACACAGGTGATGACCCCTCCAAGCAAACTTCTGCCTCAACGTCACTCTCCCCTGGCCAACGGGCCAGCGCTTTCACCTCTGGAAAATGCGGAGGAATATAGTATGTTCATGAAGTTAGTCCTTTCTCAGCCGCTGGCAGCATAATATACTACGTTACTTGCTAAGTGCGAGTTGAATCAAGAGGATCTCTCCAGGGGCTATCACATGAAGGATGAGATGGTGTGGTTTCAGGGGCGCTTATGGGTACCTGCTGGACCACTTCGCCTGGAAATCATCTGGGACTATCATGATGGACTTACCATTGGTCATCCTGGTAAAGCGAAGAGATTAGAGTTAATGGCGCACATACAATTGGAAGGGCTTGACTGTTCAGGTGGGGCGGTACTGCAAGTAATGTTTAGTCTGCAACCAAATGAAGCCAAATCGTCAACCTTTACCTGGGTTGTTGGTACCTGTCCAGAAAGCTGAAGGGCCCTGGACTTCCCTATTGATGGATTTTATTGTATAACTACCTGTCTCAGATGGTTACAATGCCATTATGGTGGTGGTGGACCGGTTTACAAAGTTCGCCCACTTCATTCCTTGCAGAACTACAATAACCGCGGCTGAGATGGCCAGGCTTTTCGTCATGCATGTGTTTGCACTCCATGGAGTTCCCCAAGAGATTATCAGTGACTGGGGACCCCAGTTTACTTTTGTCTTTTGGGAAGAGTTGTGTAAGAATCTCCAGATTCGCCCTTACCATTTGACTGCTTATCACCCACAATCAGATGGGCAGACTGAACGAGTGAACCAGAGCTTGGAGCAGTTCCTGCGGTGTTACACCGCCGCAGATCTTTCAGATAGGGCTTCTCACCTTCCCATGGCCCAGTTTAGCTACAACAATACCTTGCACTCCTCAATTGATTGTTCCCCATTTTTTTGCCATCCCTGGCTTTAACCCCGCCTTTAACATGGAGCCCAGCTGTGGGTCTAAGGTTGAAGCGGTGGTGGACTTTGCCAATACAATCAAGAAGTGCCACCAGGGGGTTTCCACAAGCTTGGAGGCGGCTATGAAGGTATATGAGGAGAACGCTGATGGGAAGCGCTGAGTGGGTCCCACATTCAAGGAAGGGGATCTCGTGATGCTTGATGCTTGTAACATCCCAATCAAGCAGCCATGTAAGAAGCTGGGACTAAAGAGGATTGGCCCCTACCGCGTTGTTAGAAAGGTGGACCATGCCTCATACCAGCTAGATCCCCCCTCATTCCAGATCTTCTTGGTGTTTCATGAGAGCAAACTGACATTGTTTGAGGGGCCCCCCACCAGAGACTCCTGAGGCCTATCTCATGGATGGGGCGCCAGAGTGGGAGGTGGAAGAAATAGTTGCCTCTCGCCATGTTAAGTGAAGACTCAAGTATCTGGTATCCTGGAAGGACTTTGATGCTGCAGAGAACAGTTGGGTTCCAGCGCGCGACTGTGTGCATGCCTAAGATCTGATTGACGCCTTCCACCAGCGTTTTCCCAGGCTGCGTGATCCCAACCTAAACCAACCATCACCGCCATGAAGTTGGCCCCTTCCCACAAAAACTTTTCCCTGGCGCGAGCCCCTGGAGGGGGGGTTGAGCCCCATTGGGAGGAGAGGGTAATGTTATGTGCACATGACATCATAGTGGGGACCAACCCCAAAGACAAGGCTGGGCGCCAGGAGGCCCAGAGGGTGAAGCTGCAAGCCCTTCCTGACCTGAGACACACCCTTGACCAACGCTGCGTTTGGGAAAAATATGCCTAGGTTGGGATTAGTGGTGTGCCAAACGCCCAGCCCTTGACATCGAGCCAGGCGTTAAAAAAATGATATACTGAATGAACATGGACGGTTTGATTCAGTTTGTCAAGGGGTGGAGTTTCGAAACCTGTTCCATTTTCAAAATAATGCGCTTGGGTCAAATCCAACTTCAATTGATCACTCAAGTGAAGTTGGTTTCGGCCTATTCAACCAACTCAGATGGCAGTGTCGCCCTATTGGTGAGTCAGTGCTTGGGCCCACTGTGGCATAACCCCTATTCCCCCGTTTGAGCTTAAGTTCGTTTTCCCTGACCAACATTTCTTGTTGGTTGACTTCCCAAATAAACTTTTTCCCCGTTTACACTATTTTAAATTTAATATGATATTCTGAACGCTCCTGTGCATGAACCTCTTTGAGGAGGTCTCGCGTTCAATTACCCTTGCCATTGCAAGTACCTTGCAGCTCTCCCCTCATGCACCGTTTGTTCGCCCAGGTCCCCTTCAACCTGGGTCGCTTTACCCCTGCCAATATGTGCCCCACGTCGCCTCTACTGGGGTTTTTCTTATAAAATTCGCAATTTTATGCCTAAGAGGTTATTGCTCCAGCACCCTCTGCTGGGCTCTAATCAATCTGGCACTAACAGCTAGTTCCCTGGCGTTGGCCTGGTGCCCCGCACACTGCCACGCTGGGAACAGGAGAGTTATAGACACTCTCCTTACAGTTTTCACCTTAAATAATTTTTTTGGCTGTTAACTAAGAGCTCAGCTTTCAGGTCGTAGTTCTCACTAACCAGTGACCTTATCTTTTAGGTCTGAGTTTGCACTTGGAGATACAGTGAATCAATCTTCTTGTAAAAATATGTTTTGGAGAGAAAGCGCATCCAAATCTGCATTGAGGCCATTAAAATGGCTCCAATTAACTTCGTCACATAGTAATATATTCCTAGTTGATCATGGCCTATTAGAATTTCTAATTGTCAAACAACGTGACCGTTTAGATCATCACTTGATTGTTTAAAAGCATCACAATTAATATGCTGATCTTCATGGTTGGTCACTTCAGCTTCAGTGCGTCTGGCTACTTCTAACTCAAGGTAGTCTTTGACTTGGGTAAAGTAGAGCATTGTGCGTGCTACCCAGTGAAGGTTATTCCATGATTTATCATAATTTCACTAAAAATATGCAATTGGTTAGAATAAGATGGTCATCCAGCCCTTCCACCTTCTGGTGGGCGTCATGAGATTGTTGCTGTTTATAAAGAACAATGTCATCAAGGTCACAAAATGTTTTATCCAGCCATCCAAGTAAATGGGAGTTTCCCTTTGTTATGCTTGCATTAATATATACAGGCTGCCAATTTTAATATGGTGATGGGCGATAATCCCTGTACTTGGGAAATATAAGGGTGAACATACATAAAAATTACAGCAGCTAGATGCTCTTGCGTGGCAAACTTCTTGACCATACCACTAATGATCATGTCTTTTAGTAGATGGTAGTTATTGTACAAAATATTCATGGAATTTATACTTGTAACTATTCCAATTATATTTTGTTTGCATTGGCAGCAGTAAGTCAGTAACATAAAGTTACCATTTGAATATCTTGTGAAGCTGAGCTGAGGAGATTTTAGTCACCTAGGTCACAGCTTGTGATTCTTTGGGACTGGAAGGGAAAATCTCCGCCTTAAAAGCCTCTGACTCCTTTATTTCATGCTACTCATGTGGAAATAGTATATGGCAAGTCACCTTCACCCATAGGCTCATAGGAATCCTTGGCGCTGAGGCCAAAAATGAAGTAGTCCAGGAATGGAAGTTATACTTCTAAAGCTGATGCATAGGGCTACAGAATGTGCATCCTGTAGTGAGCACTATAATTTTAAAATCAGCACAATGGCATAGATTTAATATGATAAGTCAAAATGCAAACAATAAAATGGTATTGTATGAAAGCAGACCTTTTAGAAAACACTAAAACATTAGTTACTAAAAACATGTTTTTATTAAACCAAAACAAAAACACAGAAACTTTTCTCTCTTTGCAATCACTTTTGCAACTTATTCAATTCAAGTCTGATTCTAGTTTGATAATCTCATAGAGGAGATTAGTCTGCGCCCATGTCAGGGAGCAGTTGGGCAAGTAAGGTAAGAGGAGCAGGTGGTAGGCCCGCAGCCTCAAATGTTCAAAAACGCCCCGGAGAAACCAGTGGAATGGAAAAAAAATTAAAAAAACTGGCGGTCACTATTTCCCCAGAAATCCTCACTTGGCAAGCGTGATACAACCAGTACATCAACACGCCGCACTCCCAAGCACTCTCGATGGTGGAATACAGAGTCCATGTGTTTCTGGAGATCCAACAATCAGCTCTATGGGAAAAATTTTGTGGGGATGGGCACACTTTTTTCCTGACCGCGGTGTATGTTGCACCTCACTCCATGTCATGCAGTTGGCTGGACCTCAGTTTTGAAAACAAGGAGGCAGTAGACAAAGCTGCTGCAGTGCGCGTAGTGATCAACCTCCCCAAAGGGCAATGGGTCATCAAAACCAAATGAACCAGATAGACAAAATCCAACCAAATTTTCCTCACATTTGACTTTTTGCCTACTACAGTAAAACGTGCCATTTTTGGAGCAGCACCTGAAAGATGGTCTCACCGTTTACAGCAAAATACAATCTTTTGAGATGCAACGCTTTATGCTGATGCCACACCTGTGCACCAGCAAAGCCATTGCAGTTCTGACCCCAACCGAGGAGATTGTGAAGGACCTAACCCAGATCCTGCACTCCACATATATCAATATCGAAGGGCATACCACCCACCCTTTCTGGGTAACCGTGGACAGCGCGCCCCCCATCTGCACCCACTGTGACGTGTTTGGCCATAAGGCACATTCATGCCCCACCAATGAGGGCATCACATTCCAAGAGCACCCCTCAGTGGCCATGGCCAGCGGAGAGGCGCACTATGAACCAACCGCAAGCACCAAAGAGGCTTTCCCATGGGGAGCACAAGGCTGCTACCTACTGGTAAAACCTATTTCCCCGCAAGAGTGGAAGAAGGCCAAGCAATCCTGCAGGGCCGCAGCCAAGGAAGTGGCCAAAGTCACCACTGCTATCTCACACTCCCAAGGCCAGGAGGACATCAAAACCTTCGCAGCAGAAGCAACTTGGGAATCCATCAACCAATCAGATTGGGAAGCCCATGCCAATTGGGCCACCCAATCTGAGGATCTGATGGGTGACTCGATTTCACCTGATCTTTGCAACCAAGCTCTGGTCAAAACTGACTTGGTTTCCAACCTACCTGAAAAAAAAATTTTGACCCAATTAATGGTGCACCAAACTCATCCGCACCGCAAAAAATTCATTTGACGTCGGGAAAACAAAAAGTGAAGGCAAAAGCCAACGCGAACCTTTCTGCTAAAATCAACAAAACTACTGATAGCATTGCTGCAAACACCCGCACTGCCATGAAGGCCTGTGGGGATCTAGAGGAGGCTAGTGGGCCCAGGTGCCCACCCCCTCACACCTAAGGTGCAATGGGGAAAACCTTCACTTTAGGGATGATGAATATTGCCAGACTCAAGGCCTCCCCATCCTGGGCTAGGAAACTGAGTTTTTTACAAAAAATTTACCTGTGGACATCCTGGCCATCCAGGAGTTCCACTGTCCACAAGGTTCTGAGGACGCTTGGAAAACCATGCTCCTCCCTTCCCTATCCTTCTGGTCAGAGCACTGTGGGATGCTAGTTTGGAAAAACAATTTTTTTCAAATTTTTATTGTCGGAATCCTTCCTCAATGGCTGAGTCCTCATTGTCACTTTCTCATGGGCTGACGTGGCACATGCTATCATCAACATCTACGCCCCAACCTGTGCACAATAATGTCAGGAATTTTTCTTGTAGGTCAAATCCCTCCTGTTACCCCCAGACCCTTTCATAGTTGGTGATATGAACTGTTGGCTAAACACACCAACGGACTGTTGGCCTTCCTCCTCCCACGCCCCCAGGGTCACGTAGAAATTCGCGTTCTAAAGGCCACCCTTTGGTTAATGGATGTGCTGCTGCAGCAAGCCCCGCTGCTCAAAAACATAGTGCGACCCCATGTCCACAATGTCCAATTAAGGTCCATGACCCTCATAGACCTTATCCTTATGCTGGCGAAATTCCAACCCCACATTTCTCACTTCAAAATAACAAAAATCAAATTCTCTGACCACCAGCTGGTCTCAATAACCTACCACCTACCTGTCACAATGGCTAAGGCCCCACATTGGTGCAAACTCCACCCTCCTGAACTTGCGTCGCCAGGATTTTCCACTTGGGTGGAATCAGCAACTTTGGCAAAAGAGTTTGTTACACCGTTTTGTGTGGACACCATCTCCACATGGGCAGCCTTCAAAGAGGATACCATCCGCCACTCTCGCCACCTCTCCTCCTTTGCTCACGAGCCACATTGGCCATCATCTCGCACACTCTGGCAGAGTTGGCACACCTGGAGTCCAACATCCCAGCCACAGGATACAGCCCTGCATGGGGCCAGAAGTGGGCGGAGGCAGCCGCCCACCTCAACACGCTCAAAAGGCAACATAAACATTGGGTTTGCTTTCAGTATAGGGCCAAATGCATTACAGAGGGCTACAAGTGCACCGCATATTTTTTTAAAAACAATTTCGCACCACGCCAGAGCATGGCCTGCACACAGGTGCAAAGATCAGATGATTCCATCATGGATATGCTAGCCAAAGTGGCAATCGAAACACAAAAGTATTACTTCAAGTTATACTGATCTGATCTAATGCAGCTGGCCAAAGTGGCAGAATTTCTCGACCAAACCCACATCTGCACCATTTCCCAATACCCAGAAATAATGAATTTGATTACTCCAAACAAATTATGGACAGCCATCTATGGTGCACCAAACCGGAAATGCCCAGGCCCAGATGGCATTCCATATGAATTCTATAAAAAGTACTTCAAATATATATCCCCACTACTGCTTGCCTCACTTAACCAGAGCCTTCTGGAAACGCGCCTCCTACCAGGAGGACAAGAGGCCTTCACCATCACACTCTTCAAGAAAGGGGACAAGCTAGACTTAGCCAACTGGCGCCCCATTTCTTTAACTAACACGGATACAAAAATTTTTAACAAAAATCATGGCTAACCGTTTAGGGATTGTAGCATCTGCCACCATCTCCCCAGAACAATTTGGTTTCATACCCAGAAGGTCAATTTGGGACAATGTGCACTATGTGGCTAACGCATGCCAGTCCACAGCCTCTGGGGCACTTGTATTCTTGGACCAACAGAAGTCCTATGATAGAGTAAACTGGGAATACCTCAGGGCCTGCCTCCATCAATTCCGCTTACCCCCTCGCTTCATCAACTGGGTGATGCTGCTCACGGAATCTGCAACAATGGCAGTACGTTGCCCTGGCTTCCTAACGGAAGTAGTCCGCCCTCAAAGGGGCTTGTGACAAGGGGACCCCCTTAGCCCACTCTTATACAGCTTCAGCCTTGACCCACTACTTTGAAACGTGAATGCCCAACTCACTGGGGTCCATGTGCCAGGCCAAGCCCCAGTCAAGATGATGGCGTTTGCAGATGACTGTGTGGTTGGGGTGTCTTATAATAAAGATGCACGCGCACTTGAAGCTCTAGTCCAGGAGTATTCCCGGGTAAGTAACACTTCACTTTTGCTTCCAAAACCAAAATCATCCTCCTTGGTCAGTATCAAACCTGCTGGGCCCCAGCAACCAGTGCCCAGCCCGGTCCATCTGCTTGCACACGTGCTATCCCTCCCAGCTCACCCCACACCGCGCCACTGGTGCTCCCCTTCGTGCCACGCCCTACCATAGGGCCGGTCCACCATCTGGGCGTGTGGGTGGAGGCAGGCGGGTACACATCAGCAGTAATGGAGAGCTGTATCTAGACAACGTGACGAAGCGCATCGCCTCCCTCAGAGCCCACCCTACTTCTCTTACTGGTAGGGTTGTTTTAGCCAACTCTATGCTCCTCTCCAAAGTCTGGTTTGGAGCCCACGCTATCTCCTTCTCCCCAAGCTTTTTCAAATCCTTGTATGCCCTGCTGCAAGGATGGCTTTGGTCAGGCCACCCACCACCAGTACGGCTAGAGGTCATGTTTGGCCCTCATCATCATGGAGGCATGGGCCTGCTTGACTTCAAAGCCCATGCTGCTAAGATCCTGGGCACCTGGATTGCGGCCGTCACTGCTCCTACGCTCCCCTCCCAACACTGGTCCTGTGTGGCCTGCTCCAACTTCTCCCGCGCCTTGGGCCTCAACAAACCATCAAAACCTCACTCCCTGATGAAATACATGGCTTCACACTCATCAGCCACAGGTCCTCACGGGACTAAAACCCACTACAAACGAATCCTCCTCTCCATGCAGAGCGCTGAGTGGAGAATTTGTATTAGCGGACACACAGCCCAGAGAGGACGCCCCTCTCCTCATTTCACACAAGAGGTACAGGGGCTGCCCATCCAAGATGGCGTGATCCCCACACGGCCCCATGTCCTATCCAGGGTGGACTACCTGGACATGATGGACATCCCTTACTCCATTGAGACCCAAAAAATTATCTGGAAATACGCACACCATCCTCTGTTGCAGCCTCAAATCCATTCCCATGTGTGGCATTGCCTGAGGTGGGTGTACCATATGGCTGAGCACTCTAATGCTTTACACTCATCCTGCATCGTGTGTGGCCAGTATGGAACGCTGTTCCACCGCCTGGAGAAGTGTCCTACCTCTAAAGTGATATGGCGTGAAGTTAAACGTCTGCTGGGCCAGGATCAAACACATCCCTTCAGTCTGTCAAGAGATATGTTTGCTTTATCAATGGCCTCCCCCCTTCCACCCTCCCTCCATGCTCTGGTGGTTGCAATAGCCATGTGGACTATCCATACGATTGTCTTGGATGCCATCGCAGGCTCCACCCCCACCCTCCCAGAAGCTGTCCACAGATTCCAGTCTCATTTGGTGGACCACTTTCAGGCTTGGATGTTTGGATACCTCCCACCGCGTTTCTGACAGCTGGTCTCCTCCTGGTTCACAGTTTGGTTCATCAAATCAGACCCTATACTCCACACGTGTTCAATTGTGGCTACGGCCCCTTCACACGTTCCCTCCCCCTCCCCATAAGTGGCGTTCCCGCTGGCAACAAGAGATAGCATTGCTTATCTGGAGTACCTTCCCTGTTACTAAGTTTTGTCTCTTTCAGGTTAAATTCAGAAGTGTCCGTCCCATGGTTGGCCTTCCTCACAATAAATTTAAAATTTAAAACAAAATCACAGAATTGTATTAACTACTGAAAGTTGCTATGGAATTACAGTTGTTATTCTTATTCTTAGTAATCTTTATCTAGATACTGTAAGAACATGATCCCTTTTATGATGACATTCCCTACTGATATGCTACTCCAAATCCCTCATTCCTATTGGTGCAAATATTTGATAACTTAATACCACTGAGAAATTTTGGGCCAATAGCATAATTATCAAAAAAGACAGGTAAGTAAAGAAGCGGTATTAGGATACATTACATAATAAAAGAAATCAGCCTATTATAACTGAGATAATAGCAGATAGCCAAAGAGATAATATTGACCTGTTATTGACAAGTTTATGCCAGCGTGGGGACAAGGTAGTTGATAGTATTGTAGATTTATGAAAACCATGTTGTGGGGAAAAATAATTAATGTACTAGGAATTTGATAGTTGCACCAGTGGGTTTAAGAATTTAATTGTAATTTAAAATACTAGAAATTAGAGCCAAGGCGAGTTAACCAATAGTAAACTAGTACAATAGATTGATAAAAGTGCAGCGGCAATATATGTTAATTAAAGCCTCTGTATATATACTAATTAAATAAAAATCAACTTAGATAAATTTGTTGTTTGGATGATTGGTCAGATAAAACAACAGCAATATTGGATGATTGGTGACCTTTTTTAGCAATAGTGGGGCCTAACCCAAAAAGGGGGACATCCACGAATCTTTATTTTCAGTGAGCCAAACAAAGAGATTATATATTTAAAATTTACTATAGTACCTTGACAATATAGCTTAAGACGCCATATCAAATGGGTAAGGGGAGTCAGGGAGATCTCCAGCCAGCAGGAAATGGAGGACATTCAAGAGAGAAGACAGAAGCAGAGTTGTGGTGTCACCTCATGGGGTTGAAGGCTGTCAAAATGAGAAATTTCCTCATTAATTAGGCCAGCAGTATGCATAGCCTTGAGATACTTGTCAAGTTTGAATCCTACATGCTTGATTAACTAAGACACACAATAAAAGCTTTAATATGTTGCTAGGATAGTGATGATTCAGATTAAACATCAAGAGATTCAAAGCATTAATGCATGGCCTGCATGGCCTGCAGAAAATGTGATAACCTTGATTGGTTCCTGGGCTTTGTCAAGAGATTTGGGTGGGAAATTGGACAAGGAATTCCATTGAAAATCAGCTCCATATCTGCAATGATTGTTAGACCTTGAACTTAGACAGATAAGTTTGTTTATATAGTTAGATTAGATCCTTAAGTAATTTAAAATATAAGTTGGAAGCCTAAAATTCTTCATTTGTTGCTGATAAATATATATAGAGAGAGAGTATCTAGAACTAAAATCAGCCCTAAATCCTTATGCCTAAGTATAGCCATGCATTCCAATGTAAATTATACCCTAGATAATATTGTTAAGTTCATGAACATCCTCAGTAAAATTAGTAGTTTAATTTATAACTTTCAATATGTTTTATCTTTATTATTAGCTGACAAAAAAGTGTAATTATAAAAATTTCCTAATTTTGTAAACACTTATCTGTTACTAAAATAAGTTCAACATCTTTCTACCTATCTATTACTACATAACATATGATAATCAATTAAAATATTATTATAGGTGGATTGACCTTGGGACAATAAACCGCGCCAAGTCTTTCTATCCAGTTCTGGCTTTGAACCTGTGTTAATATACAAAAAAATAAAGTATAAATAATTTTGGTAGATAAAAAATTTTAGCAAAAGACTTAGGATAACCTTTTAATTCAATATTAAAGTTGAGTGTTCAGTAGCCCAATGGGTATTTGTTATTCTCCAAACTGTAAAATCGTTGATTTAATTCTTACCTTGACTCTCATTGGATGTTGGCCATGGGGATTAAAAGGTAGATTTGAATATATATTGTCAAACCAAAAGTAATAATACCCTAAATTTTTGCATATGACGATGCATTTGGTAGAGTTGTCTCTTAGTCTGCCTACCAAATGTACATTCATATTATCAAAGGTAAAAAGAAATGAGAAAAAAATATTGTTACTACTTACAAACCTAAAATGTTATACAAGCTAAGTTTTAATTGCTTAATTAGAAGAAGCATAGATACTCTCCATGACTGACTAAGTTGAATCCATATGTAGAAGCTTACTTAGCACAATAAGGTGTGCCACAGTCTATTAGATTCAGGAATCTCCAATCTGAATTTGGATGTATGCAAATATTAATAACGCTAATATTATATGATATTTTTTAGTTAAACTAGTTAATTTTCACTATAGTAGTTTAAATAGGTATTTAATAACAATATTTAATATGAAAGTCTAATCAAAGTATAGTTTTTGCAGATACTATAGTGAGTATAAAATAAATAATAAACTTTGTTAAATACTTTATTTAAGATTTATATGATATGCATCATATATAATCACACCATCTTGTTCAAAGTGTCTTAGTTTTATATTGTTTAATTTTATTAACTAATAACTATGAGTTACTTAAAACTTATATAGATTGATAAGCTAATAACTATAAAATATTCAGGTAGAATGTTATATTTGTTAGAATATTTCAATGAGTAAGATATAGTTACTCAACTCTTTGTTTATAAAAGAATAGAAGGAGAATGACATATCTGATAGGGCGTACAACTAAACCTGAGGGTATGAATTTACTCCTGCCCTTTGCATATTGATCAAGGTACCAGCCAAGGGTTTGGTTTGGAAGTTAGTAGGTTAGCCAGCGCTAAACACCTTACTAATGACATTACCTGTCTGTCATGACAGCAGCTAATAAAACTAAGACTATCATGCCAGTTTTTTATGTGTAGACATTCAAAAGACAAGCCATATTACCAGAGGTATAGATGACCAATTACTTTATATTTACCTGTGAGGGGAAGAAATAGAGGCTGACAATTTACCACAAAGGTTACTAGTACACCCTGAAGATCTAGTAGCAGCATCCTCATCAGAGGATCCAAGAGGAAGCTTTCTCAGATGCAGATTGCACCATAGGAGAATCTATGGAAGCATGGGGAGGGAATCGTGTGAAATGTCCTCAGAGCTTCAAGTTCAGGGATGGGAGTACCTCAAAAAGAAAGATAAAGTTGCGATGCTTCAAACATCTAGGATAGGAAACAAGACCAAATGGGATCCATACCAATACCTCCATTCAAGCAATGAGGTCCAAAGCATGATGATAATCACCATTATAGTCCAGTTATTTCAAAGACTGGGGAACATGGCAGCTTAACAATTATTACAGTCTGCATAAAATAAAATAAATCAAAGGTCATTTTTGGGGTGGTTGTGTTTAATGGAAGAATTATTTAAGAGAATTTACCAACAGCAGAACCTGTTGGGGACTGCTGTATTAAAAGCCATATGGGTGGGGAATAAGAGGGGGTGTTCATTAAGGTCAAGGAGCCTTTAAACTGGATCCTGGTGGATTGACATACTATACCCTTCTGATACCAATCCAGATTTATAATGGCAAGCTGGATCACAATCAAAAATATATAGTATTTTTTACTTGATCCTGCCTTGCCAGATAGCGATGATCTGTTTGGCAGGCTGATGGGTTGCACCCATGGATAGTGAAGGTAGGGACAATTCCATTTATAAATCAAATGGGTTCAGCACGCCTGAACCTACTGGGGATAGGATCACCTTCTCTGGTGAAAAGTTAGAGAGTTGGCCAAAGATTCTGAGTTCAAGTTCAATCTAATCAACTTGATTGCTTTTTAAATCACTTTATAGACTTTGGCAGAACTCAAACTAAGATCTGGCTCATTATGGCATGTGAGGAGGCAGTGACCTACCTGCTAGCATTGACTTCTGTCCACTACCACTTCCTGACGCAGCCCTGGATCCTCTCCACCAATTTTTTTGTGCTGGGAAGGATGGGCAAGGAAAACCCTTCAAAGGGTTTTCTGTCACCCACCGCTCATCCACAACATGAGCTAAATTTCCCTTGTCAGCGAGGGGAAACAGCCTTTTCACCCCCTTTTTGGCTTTTAATTAAAACTCCTTCCAATTTAGGTGCAGTGGTTGCTCCTACAGGGCTTACACTGTCAAATTTGAGTCTTGATCCAGATGTGGATAAAGCTTCATTAAACATAGTTGATCCTATTCAGATTTTATGTTGACATTTTTCATTTGTTTAGTAATCTTCATCACCATGATTATTGTGCCTAAAACTAAACAAAAATTAAAAAGATTATATTTAAAGTAACTTTGCTAATGGTAGTAAGAATCCATAACAACTCAAGTTGGTATATATAAAATTACAGTGATAGCTAATCATATTTTCCTATTCAGTTTCGTCTTTTTTGGACTATGGTGTCAACCCAAGAGAGGGCCATCCACGCTTTTTTATTTGTGGTACAAATAAAACTAAAAAAACTTTTAGTAGGATGCCTTTGCAGTTAGCCTAAGAAGCTCTATCAGATGGGGAAGGGGATCAGGGGGATTTCCATCCATCGTGGATTTGAGGGCATGCAAGAGAGCAGACAAAGTGAGTGTGGGATCATCAATGGCATGAGGAAAAAGGTAGGCAAGTTTTGAATTATACTCATCCATGAGGCATGCAGGATACTTTGCCTCAACATACTGGGCAAGCTGAAACTTGGCATACTTAATGAGTCCAAAACACAAGAAAAGCTTTTGAGCTGTCATTGGGTTTGGGAGTAGATGGAGTTAAGTAATGAGTTTTGGTAGCATCATTGAATGGGCGGCCCACAGCAAATGTGCACTCCTCATTTCATCCCAGGCTTCCTCAGGGATGTTTCCAGGGAATTTGGACAAGGAATTCTGTTGATGAGTGGCTCTATAGCCATCTAATGAACTTGGCGGAGGGTAACATTGGTGGGGGCAGTGGCCACTTTGATGGAAAGCTGATGGTGCTTTTGGATAATGGGTAGCCCTTGCAGGGGTGAAAATGGTGCCAAGGTTGGACTTGGGAGGCTGAAAAAAATTTGGCCAATCAAAATTGAGATTTTTTCATAAGAATAATCTTCATCTAACCATTTTATATAATTGAATCTATTTAAAAAATTTAAATATGGGCCAGCCACAGGGACTGATTTGCTGGGGGGATGGACTGTCAACCCATAAACCATTATTTAAGGCATCTTGACAGGGGCTTTGTTACGGTCAGAAACATCCCAGTTTCTGATCACCAGCTTACCTTAGGTTTGACACAATTCATGCCAAACGTCCAGCATGAGCTGGACTATTGAGGTAGTAAACCTCAGAATTAGGGAAATTTGAAGCGAGAAAAAGATGAAATAGGTAAGCGAGATTGTAAACCCCAGAATTAACCTTATTTTATTTATTATTAGATAAAAAGTTGCTGACGAACAGGATCCCAATAATCTGATGCTGCGAACACACCAAGGAAAAGACAGGATATTTAAGGGAGATCAAACTCCAAAAACCCAAGTTTTTGTTGACGTGACAAAAACTCGTTGTGCGCGGATCACCAGGTAAGATAAGGTAAGGGCGGCCCCAAGGCCACCAGAGAAAGAGAGAGAATTCCAAATGAAGTTTGGAATTGCGCAGGATTGACCTTAAAGGTTGCCCTTCTGGGGCCTCACCCAAACCATTGATTAGGCTTGCAAGAGCCTAATCAATAATTCAGGCGAGGCACAACCCAGAGCCCAAACCTGACAAACACCAAAAAGCTTTTAAATGAATTTATTCGGATTCAGAAAATCCAAACCTGGATTGAAATGCAATGAACAGCTTAAAACCATTTGTTACAGGCTTGAGCAGCAATCTTATAGAGAATTGTTTGATAAGATAGGGTGTGATTAGTTGTTTCAGCAGGAGCTACAGCCATGGAGGTTGAAGGAGAGGGAGGGAGGATCAAATACCACTCAAAAAATTTAGGCAGTATGGCGGTGAGGCTTATGATGGGAGGAGGTGAGTGTCAAGAGAGTGTCTGTAACTCTCTTGTTCCAAGAGAGGTAGTGCAGGATGCACAGCCACAATACCAGGGAACTAGCCATTAGCAAGATTGTAAACAGAGCACCACAGAGGGTGACAGAGCAAAAGGGACCCAGGGCAAGGGTTATAACGTTTTATATAGTAGTAGATCGAAAATAAACACCAAAACTTGGGTGACCCCAAAGTGGAGTCCATAACCAACTGGAGATCTATGCTTAAAAACTTGGGTACCTTGATTTAAAGGAGATCAGTGTGACCCAGCTTGCACCAGATATGGTAGATATTTTTGTTGAAATAAAATGGCCAACCTTGTTAGAGACCTCCTCAAGTAGGTCTGCGCACAGGTTTGATATAGGAACCATATAAAAAATGTAAACTAATGGAAAATTACTAATAGAAAAGTTGACCAGCGAGGAAGGTTGGTTCCATAGAAACATACTTAATCAATGGGGTGGTAAGTTATCAATTAGAAAAGGTGGTTCTAAGCCTAAGCAAACCAATAGGCACATGTTACCATCATCCAGGGTTTTGTAACTCAAAATTGATCAAACTTGAGTTATCAATTGTAGCTGGGATCAACCTGACTTGATAATGTTAAAAATGGAATGGGTTTCAAAGCTCTGTTCCTCAAGCAATTGTAGTGACCTGTCATGATTAAGAACATATCTGGCGCGTTTTAATGCATTGTCTGCTCGCCAGGTTGAGCATCGTGCACATTCCCAGGACTAACCTGGAAATAGCTCTCCTGTACCCAGTGTTGGTCCAGGGTATGTTTAAGGTCACGGAGGCCTTCCAACTTAACCTTTTTGGCCTCCTGAAGACCATCTTTATCCTTACAGTCTGTGCCCTCAATTATATCATGGAGTTATGACAGTGAGGTGAAAGCTGCACCAGTGGCAAAAAGGGCACTTATGTTTTGAGTGGTGCAACCTAAAGCTTAAGGGGAAGAGGGTGCAGACGTTATCCATCCCAGCCCAGAATAGGTGGTGTGGGCAAAGTGAATCATGGTACAAGGGGAAATTCCAGATGGGTGTCCTAGTGGAAGGGGCAGATAGTTGAAGAGGCATGAGGTCCTGCAATGCAGCTGTCCCCAATGGGATCTATAAACTGGAGGATGGGATTGGTGCTGTAAGCAGTCAAACTATCTAAAGGCTCCTGGAGGAATTGGTCAAGGGTGAGATGGTGCAGAAAAGTAATAAACTGCACTACCAGAGTGGCATCAATTAGAAATTGAGTGTAGTAGTGTGATATGTTTAAAACAAGCAACGTCATTGCTGTAGCCATAGCTTGGGCTTTACTTGAGAAGCTCAGGTCAAAGTACCCCTTGAAGGGGCAGATATCAATAAATCTGGTGGGTTTGTATACCACCTGTGCCATCTCAATGATGGTAGCACTCATATAGGGGAAGATGTTCACATATAGACCCAAAGTTCAAAGCACTGTTTGCTCTGGGGGTATCAGGGAGCTATAGAGTACCAACTGGGAGCGCACAAGATGTTGAGCAAGGTCCTGAGGGGGACAAATTGACTAGTGGGATTGAGGGTGCTAGTGGAGAAAGCCTGGGAACACTTTGGCAATGGTCAAAAAATGCAGGAGGTGGTACAACACCATCCCATAAAAGGGTAGCAGACATCAAAATTGACAACATCCAAGATTTGATCAAGTGGGATAGCTTTGTTTGTTGTATTAAGTAATTCAGATATTTTAATTTTGATCAATTAAGTGATTAAAGTGAAAGAGAAAGTTCATTTCAATCTTTAAAAGCGGCTAACTTAAAAAGTTTGTCAAAAAATTGGTGTGGAAAATCCCAGAAGCTTAGCATAAGTTAAAGTATCTTACTAAAGATAAAACAAATATTATTTTTTCAATAGATATACAGAATAAATTCTGGCTAAGCTTTTTATTCTATATATGTTCATTGGCACTATTGATATCCTTAGCGGCTTGGTAACAAATCACTTGAGTTATAGCAAATTCAGTTTAGTTTGATGTAGCTGTTGATACAATAAAGATCTAATGAAAGTGCTTCAAGCATTATCAAAAATAGTCAATGATAGAAATCCTTATTGATGAAACCTGTCAACTGATTATAGAAGATTCCTATGCTAAATTTTAAATTCATTCATTTGTTTCATTGAGGTGTATGACAACTAATCTCAGACCTTGGGGGATTTTATCAATAACAGGTTAAACTTACAACATTAATCTATATGGATGTAGGAAGATATAATCTTAGGGAGTTAAAGACTAAACCTATCTTAGAAAAACTATGCATCAAGTTATCAGGTTGAGATTATATCAGTATCTGAGGTTGGATAGCTTACTAGTAGAATCTTCTGCCTCCATCCAGTCGTTTAAGGTTTGTATATGGCATGTGGCTAAAATCTTAGCTTGGGGTGTTAGCATAATGGGAATAGGGTTCTACTATCACCCCTCATGATGCAGGTTTGAATCTTGTCATAGCAGAAATTGATTATTCTGTGCTAAAAGGATAGCAATATATATGGACTTGTGCACCATGCCTTGGTATGACCAAGTGAATTAGTGAAGTTAGATCATGTAAACTTAGCCTATCAGAACATGCCCAGGAAGGGTTTACCCCAGTACTTGGGTTTTGTCCTCCATTCCTATACTCTCACCCCCTATCCTTAATTGGTGCAGTATATTTGTTCAAAGGTTGACCCACCTCAAATAAAATTAAAAATAAGAAAAAAAATAAAAAAATTAGCATGATATAATTTATCCTAAGGTCTACTTGCCACAAATAATCTTTTATATAAATATCATTAAACTGGTACTTGGCTAGGGTATAGATATAGTCTACATAAAGCTTTATATTATTTTGGCCTCTCTGGCTCTATATCTTAGTTAAAGGAGTTATAAGCAATGATCTGAAGGGTCTTATAAACATTTAATATATACTTGAGGTAGGAAAGAATTTTGATGAGATGTTCCAAATCCTTGAGCAACACAATCTAATTTTTATGTTTGCTCATTACTTGCTTTATCATATTATTATATATAGATTGATATATAAATCTTCTTTACATTTTTAATCTGGGTAGAAGATACTTTATAAACTTTATAACTAGATGCATACATATATAATATATAGATATTAAGGATTTAAATTTACAAAAAATCTTATTGAGAGATTAGTTATGTTTTATCAAATATGGTATAGAATTATATGTTTGATTAGTTTTATCAATAGGTCACTTAATATAATCTCAAGGTATAATTAGAGCCTAATCAACTTAGTTAAAGTTCAGATCCTAAACATATAGATCTGGTTTATAAGAATCAATTTCATGGATTTTATCAGATTCTAATTAATATTATGTCTTTGCTTTAATTTTTATTTCTCATCTAAACCTGAACTAGAATTTATATAGCTGCCAATAGCAGTAGTTAACTTCTATTCATAGTATAGTAATTGTAACCCTAAACTTTTTTTTCACTAGATACTTCAATATAGTTATCACCAGTAGTAAACTACACTTTGCAAAGAGTTTTATTTTAGTTTATCAAATCCATCGACTGTTATAAAATATATTAGATAAATAGTTATAGTAAAACGATTAATCTCTAATTGATTGGGATTCTACACAAACTTTCCACATTTCAATTGGTTAGCCAACTATAAAATTTTGAGTGATATATAGAAGCCATAGCTGATAAGTCTGATAAGTATAAATAAAGAGAATTATAACCTACAAACATACAGCTAATAACATCCTAGTTACCTTTGTAGTTGACTTTGACCATCTTGTGTCCATTGAACTATTACCCGATTACATAACTCCTAAAAATTAAACTATAGAGATGAACTTAGATTATAATATCTAATATTTTTCTCTATGCAAGCGGAGCTGCAGGTAAATTCTAGTTGATAAATACATGCAAACCTTTATAAAAAGCCACAGAGGTTTAATAAATCTTGATCAATATAATTCTACCAACCCCATTTTACTAAATTTAGTAACAAAAATTTTAGTACATTATTTTCATAGTATCCATTTATTTCAAATTTCACCAAAGTGGATATAATTTTCATAAACTGATATGCGCGGTTAAAGTGGCACCATTAGAGAATAATAAAATATTGAGAAAATCGGGCAAAATGAAACTGATGCGCAACATAACCTTTGTACATGGGGTGTAAACCTTTGGTGACGTTACAAAACTTTGTGATAGAAGCTGCAAGTGATAAATCAATCACCGCCTTTATAGAACGAAATAATTTTTCACCCATCTCTTATTGTAGTAAAGTAAGTTAACACCTATATCTATTAAACTTTGATTCAAATTAAAGCTATAGCCACTTTGATCAGCCTTTTAACTTTCACGTAGCTACGAAAAATTAAGTGCTATTGCCCATTTCAAATCAGCCGTCGCACCTAAATTCCACCAGAAACTAAGGGTTTGCTTAAAGTCCGGGTTGAGGCCAGCATCTTCAGAATAAACTTGGTGCATATCATAAAGCGTTCAAAACTTAACTTTAGATGGAATCCATCTTATCAAATTAAATCGCTTGCACTTAAACCTCATCACATCGTGAGGCTGAATAAAGGCTATACCTAGCCAAAGCTTTGCCACAATCCAGCTTACTCTATACCCAGTTAAAAAAGATTATTTCAAATTAGCAATAAGCAAAATTTCTCTCATCTTAAACAAGTGCCATCATATCTAAACTAAACTTCCTTAATCTCATTTAATCTAATCTGCTTTTATTCTATCCAATTAATATTCTAAATTTATAGAAGATAAATATAAATTGTAGATTTAGCAAGCCTTCATTTGGCTAAAGCAACCTGGAAACAAGCTGCAAAAAGCAAGTATCTTATCTATAAGATTATCATTTATAAGACTTATAGTTTACTTGGTATCTTTTAAATATAAATACCTAAATAATCATTAAACAGTAATCTAATAAACTAAGCACAAATCTCAGATAACAGTATAAAATTAAAAAAAAGTGAGAAATAGGATCTGCATTAAGATTTTGGGTAAAATGACAATTAAAAGAAGGGGATTGTGAGCAACTCAGAGCTGAGAAAAGGGTGGCCAAAGTGCACTTAAAGGTGTATCCCTTGCAAAGGCTAAAACTAAATGGGATATGCATAGTCCGGCGATAGCTTGGAGTGCTCAGCGCTCAGGGGTTGATAACTAGAAGGTAGGTTGGGGTACCAAAAAAAGTAATCAATTACAGGAAATGAGGTATCAGCAGATAAAAAATACCAGTTAGAGGATTTCACACTTGCGAGACTTTTTCCCCGCCTTACTGATACTAGTACTTTTCTTGGGGGTCTCTTTGACCCCCTGCTCCTCTCTTATCAGACGTACCAGTTGGTAGAAGGCTTTCTCAACATTAATGCATGCCTTGGCTGATGACTCAATAAAATCGGCATTGAGCTTTCGAGCCATAGCTACACCTTCCTCTCGAGACACCTCCCGTTCAGTCAGCTTGTCAGCTTTGTTTCCAACCAGTATCATAGGTGTATCCTCAGTATCTTTGACTCGGGATATTTGACTGCGGTAACGCTCAACCCGCTCAAAAGTAGACCGCGAGGTAATCGAATAAACCAACAAAAAGCCCTCACCATCCCTAAAACTTCAGCCAAGTACAAATAACCAATACCTTATCCACTGGTCACGTAGGGCAGTATACTCCTCTAAAATAAAAATATTAGTTGGCAGTTTAAAAAGCTTATAAAAACAAGAGGGGGCACGATACCTTGACCAGCGGTGTCCAAAACTTCTAACACACAGGCCATATCATCAATAACCACTTGTTTACGATAGGAATCTTCGATAGTAGGATCATATGTCTAAAGAGAAATAAGATACTGAAGATCAGTATAGAATACCTCTAAACAAAGTAAGGGTAGCAGAAAAGAATAAAATTAATGGTTAGACCCCGACTTGAAATAATGAGAAGGGAGCAACTATAAAGCTTACCAACAAAATGGTTTAAACAAAGCTAATCGAGAAGGTTAGTAAACGGGTTGCAAAATTCCCTGTCCCAAGAGCAAACTTACTTGGATGGTAAGGGCCGTCTAAAACAAGGTTATAAAGGGTATAAAAAAACAGTACCTTTCCTACACCGCCATCGCCTAAAACAACAATCTTATAGAGCATCATGTTGGAAAGCTAATCGGGATAAAGTAAAGGTTCACCGGGGATCTGTAAAGACGTTCAGTTACAAAGGGTTGAATTGAAGATAATTAAATATGCGAACTGAAAGCCAGAGGCAGATAATCCAGTATAAACGAATGGTAACAACGTGGAGTCGCTTACGACAGGGGAAGTTCAGGCAATTACATGATTTGACAAGTTTATGGATGTCAATGCAGCCCACGAAATTGTGGCAACTAAACGAAAATTCCAAGTTGCATTAAATTCCCCACCCATTCGAACGCGGTTATCTATCGAAGCTATCCAATCCTAATCAGCTGGCACAAACCCATATTTCTAGCCAATCAAACTCTCCTTAATCTTAGCCATATCCAAACTTCCATATAATCTGAGCCAATGGTTGGTGGCAAAGGGTAAGTTTCAGGCCATAATGCCTTTAAGGAAATGAAACTACACATGAAGCCAGAGTTGGATTTAAATGCCTACCGTCTCCAACGTTTGTCCAACTGCTTCAACCTGCACTAATTTAACGAAATATTATTTATCCGCACTTGATGGTACAATTTAGCTACCTCCAACCTGGGCACTTTCAAAACCAGAAACCTTTTGAGATTACAAAATCTATCTAAACTGGCTTTATCTCAAGTAGTACTGCTATGCCTCTTTGAATTGCCACCTCATTAATGAACCACTCAGATTGGTTACACCCAATATATACAGTTGGAACTTAAATTTACTCAACCCTCTAAAGCTAAAAATACCTCAAGCAAGACTATTCCACACTATATAAAACTATAATCAAAAATTGCATTTTAATGAGTTTGATCATCTAATTACCAATCAATTGATGCATGACGGTTTGCACATATAAAAGCGATTAAATCCTAACCTGATTGATTATGAAACCTCCACTGCTTTCTTTGAGATCATACCCTTTGACCAATTAGGTGGCACCGAATCAAAAAAACACCTATCTCATTATAGATGGAAGTATATAAGTTTCAACCCCATTTAATTTATTTCTAGCATTACTCAAATAAATGATCTTAGAGTATCTAAGGTGGATCAACCTTGGGACAAATACAAATATACCATACCAACTTTTTAGCCATGTGCGAGGATTTAAATCCATGCATCGCACATTTGGATAATAGCAGAAAAACTTTCCCACTAAGCATTTTTTCAACCAGCAATAATCCAATCTCAGTGGGTACTTCATAGGTCTGGATAAACCCGCATACAAGGATATTTTCCTGCTGGATTCACCTCCCTTCCAAATAAAACAAATTGATATAGTTTAATAAAACTAAAGAGGGAATCCACATGGCATAGCATTCAAAATTTCATTTTAGATCAGAAAGATACCTAACTTTATACCTTAAAAAAGTTACCAATTAAGTAATCCATATAATCTATTTTATCAGTATCATTTAACTTTTATAGGTCACAAGGTTTATCCAATATAATAAATACATATAGCCCTGAATGAGAGTACCTAGCAATCAGGCAGATTTGATAAAGCTAGTGACAATTTATAGTTTCATATCAGCATCCAAAAGGGCTTTTTTATTTTATTTTTATAGCATACCATTCAGATGCTATAAAACATTTAGGCTTTATTTAAAATAGATGTACATCTTATCAGCTTAGATCTATGAAGTTATATTTTTATCAATTTTTTATTATAAAGTAGATTTATAATTTAAAAGTAAACAAGGCAGGTTGACCTTGGGACAAATATACCATGCCAAGTTCTTTTAGCCTGTACTGGTTTTAAACCTGTTCCAATCAAACCCCAATCCAGAGCAAAGCAGGAACCACCCTGCTATGCTATCCACTCCTCTAGATTTTTAATTTAATCATAATTATGATTTTAGTACTTTGACATAAGTTTATACCAGGAGGAATTTATGTAGTAATATCTGTATAATATTGAAATACAAAATTCTGGTATTATATAAATATTTAGCTAGTAATTTTTAGTTTAAAAGTATGCAATAGATTTTATGAGGCTATTGACTTTTCCTTATCTATGTGATATATAAATCTTGTGTGTAATTTATTAAGTATCATCTCAACTTTCCTAGTATAGAAAGATGACATATGCTATATTATCAATACTTTCTAAGTAAATGATTTTTAATCAAAAAATATTTCAATCTAAAAGATACCTAGAATATGACTTGAGAACTTGAGACTAAGTTAATATCTATATAATTTTCTAGTGTGGCTTATGGTCCTTGGTTATTTTTTAAATATATTTTTAGTAATTGTTTTGCTAGCAGTAGCCACCTTTATATTATATATTAATCTTTGATATGATATCAGTATTTGATCTGAAATTTTAGTTATTGTCAAAATAGTAACCTATTCTTAGCTGTTGAAACCATCTTTGGTAAATTACATGAAATCATATGAGCATTAAAGATAAGTAATTTTTTTTATCAAATTTACCTTATAAAATCTTTGTAAATTTCATGAAATTATATAGGCTCTAAGATAAATAAGGCATATATAGCACATTAATCTTATAAGATTTATTTAACATCTTAACAATTTTTATTATATCTAGATAAAAACTAAGCATAAAAGTTTAAGTAGATAGATAGATAGCATAGTTAGTTGAAGTATCTAAAACAAATGCATGCCATCAAAAGAAATGATGATAGTGACCTAAAAGCTTCAAAGAAGAGTATTTTTGTATATTTTTATATATTTTTATGATAGGAAAACCTTAAGTTAATATTAAGCTGTACAAAATCTATAATTTCAGTTTACCCTATTGTCATAGTGAAACCATATCATATAATCTAGCCTATCAGAATAGTGTACAGAAAGGCTATAGTATCAACTCCTCACCCCAAAATCTTGTTTTATGCTTTACTATGCCATTTATCCATCCTAAGGTAACTTGATTTGAATATATTTTATTTAAGGTAAGCGGCCAGGGGATGGGCATTACCAAAGCTCTAAGAGCAAACAAAATAAATCCTCACCAAACAAAATAAACAAACTTTCCAAAATGAGTGGACAACGCACAAAATGCAAACACAACCAATCAGGTGGGACAGTGGGAACCGCTTATCCCATCATGGTGGAAGGGGGATCAGAGGGCTCATCCTCAGCATCATCTTCATCCCAAAGCAGGTCATGGGCTATGGCAGAGAGCAAGGGTGTCATGGCATCAGAGGGATGTGGAGCAAATCTTTGATGATTGGGGTGGCAGGAAGACAGTGGTTGACCATAAAAGAGATAGCATAATTTGTCAAAGCTGTTTCAGCTTTCATGCGTGCATTGGGGAGCTTTACAAATGTGGCAATATTGGTGTGGGTAATCTTGGCTTTGGGATTCCGCGCTACCACTGCCACATGCCAGATAGCGTTGTTGGTAGCTTTGTGAGAGTTAATCAACATATTCTTTTGAAGTGTATTGGTGGTGGAGGGATAATGGAGGAGGTATTCCTCCTCGAGCATTGCCACTGATTTGGTGACAGCTTTGTGGAGAGGAAAACAATCTGGCTTAGCTGTTGCTTTAACAGCCAGCTGGTGGTCACCACGTAACATTTAGTATTTTGCTGGGGGCAAATAAGTGAGGGGGTAGCTCGGCGTCATGATCAGCATACACAAACTGCTCAATTTGGAGAGTGGAGTCTTCAATAATATAACTGGACTCATCAATTTCAGCCAATAGATTCCAAGGGTTTTGGTTGAATTGAATTGGGGAATTAGCATATGACTGATGTTTAGTTGATTCATTGGAGGAAGCATAGAAGAGTGCTGGGGTCCAAGCTGGTGCTTGATTGGAGGGAGTGTATGTGGCACTGGGGCAAGGAGGAGGCTGATTGGTGGCTGTGGGCATGGATGCAGCAACAGGCTTTGAGGGAGGGGAAGGTAGGATTATACCCATACTGAAACTGGCGTGGGGTTGACAGCAGATTGGAAGCTGGTGGACAAAAAATCAGAGCTGTCAAAAGCAGCTAAGGATGAGCACTTACGTTTTGAGTGGTCCAACTCAAAACAGAACATATAGATTGTCTGCCCACCATTGACGTGGGTTAGAATGGATGGTCAGGGGCAAAAGGAATGACAGTGCCAGGGGGAATTGACTAGGCAATTTTACTTAATTCAGGGATGATTGTGGCATATGCCCAAGGCCCAGAGAGGCGTGTGGCCCCATTTGGGACCACAAATTGTAAGATGGGGTTGAAAACATAGGCTGCCAAACCGTCCATCAGCTCCTGGTGGAGCACCGCAGGGGGGAGGTGGGTGAGCAAACCAGTTAACTGAACCACCAAAGTGGTATCCGCTGATAGCTGGGTCTGAATTGTGGGGAAAGGGGTACTCTGGAGAACCAGGGGCACAGTTGCCACAGTGGTGGCATCAGCTTCACAGGTGAAGCCAAGATCAAAATACTTCTTATAGGGGTGGAAATCAATTAAACTGGCTGGAATCATCACTTCCTGAGCCATCTAGATAAATTGTTAGTCATGGTAAGGGAAAAGTTTCCCATAATTGACCCTAAGGCCAAAATGCACGTTGCTCCAGGGGAGCACCAGGGGGCAACAAGACGCTGCTTGGGTATGAGCAAGGTGGGCATCAAGATCCTTGGGAGGAATAAATTGTCCCAGGGGTTTGGTATGACTGGACAAGCCAGTCCAAGCGCGTTTTCCCACTGGACAGAAAACTACAGGGGGAGTTTTGCCGCTGCTCCACACTGGAGCAGCCAGCAGGGAACCCAAGGTCATCAGAGCAAAACTACAGCGGGCGATCAAAATTTACTTTTTTCATAAGATTTTCTTGGAAAGTTATGCTGAGCAAAAAGAGAGTTTTTAACTTGATTTGAATAGCTAGATAACTAAGTAAGCTTAAGAAACACACTATGCAACTGACAGTTGAATTTTAAATTGTATATTAGATGAAAAGGATACAGAGCAAAAATACTTATATTTATTAATTGTAATAAACAATATTTAATTGCCTATGTTAATCAATATCTAAGGTTTACTACATGAAAGTATATTTTAACCAAGTCTAATAACACACAGAGATGTAGACCAATAGCAATATACACTGCCAATTTTCAATGATAGGTTATAATCAAGACGCTCAAGTTGTTATCCTAATTTTTTTAGATGTTTTAGCAGTATTTATAAACTACTTTCTTGACTATCTATACCTTAGTAATTCTTTCTGGTTAGTCAGTATTTATAATCTAATAAAAGTATTAGTATGATTTTGAGTTGCTTGTTATTTCATATAAGATCAGGATTGTAATTTCTACCAATAAAATAGAATCATAGAATTAGCATACCATAATTTTTTATAAAGATGAAATATATAATGGAAGATGATATTGAAGAAAAGTTTAGTAAAACAGAATGGTGACAACATGTCTATAAACAATGAAAGTAAATATGGAAATATAATCTATCTTTAATTGGAAAACTCTATACTTTTTTAGGATCTAAAGACAAAGAGAATACATATATAATAACGTTTAGAATGGACAAACCGCCCAGAAACATTTAAAGTCAAGATCCTTGGTACAAATGATTTCAATCTGACTAGCGCTTTTGTTTATGCATTAGAGTTGTAGTCTATAAGTACAAAATAATACCCACAATTTATAATATAAAATTAATTAACTTTAAATTTTATTTGAGGTGGGCTGATCTGGGGACAATACCATACCAATGAGGGGAAGTGAAGAAAATGGGAAAGGAGGATAAAACCTGGAAAACCTCCATGCGTGGCATATGATAGGCCAGGAACTCCATGGACCGCCTTTGCTATTTGCTATCTCAGTTTGGGGCATTGGTGCACAATGCCAACACAGTCATAATCGTCCCCTACCCAAAGTTCACTACTGGGATTGAACTCGGGGAGGCAGCGGTAGAGGTCCCTATTCTACCACTGGGGTATCCTCCCCTTACTAAATTAATTATCAACACACATTTTTAACTTATCATGATAATCTATACCACCCATGCATCTTCTCCAAAATCAATGAGTAGCAGGTTTATTCATCTTTTAAAGCCTAATTTTAAATTTTTGCAAAACTTATGAGACTTAGGTTAATGTGATCCTTACACATCCCAAAGGCAATTTGATGCTAGTATTATCAATTGCACTTCCTGCATAGTTAGAGTTTGATATATGATTAGATTAAACACCAAAGCAGAATTGAGTCCCCACAAATTGACAATAAAGTGACTCCCTCATTTTAGTGAGCCTCAGATTAGAGTAAATAAAGAAAATTTTGATCAGAGATTTTCACAGTGTATTAATTGTCAAACATCATAATTAGATAAAGTTACTGCATTGGCTTCCTGATTACTGAAAACATTAATTAATGGGCTTCCAAGGTGTTATCTGCCACCTCAGCATATGAAAGCCTATTTCAGAAGAGAGTTGCCTCAATCCTCTGAGAGTCAGGATTTCATAAGTATGCAAATCCCCAAAAGAAAGTTCAACGGAAAGTTCAAAATCTGCCATTTTTGGGGGTCCAGATATTGCTCACAGGGCAGTAAGATTATACATAAAATTTCATTAGCCCAAGGTGCAGCGGAAGTCCTATGTCGCCAGCCTCTGTCACCTTCAGCTTCACTCAGTTGCATAAGGTTACTGCAAAACTTGTCATGACTCAGTTGTGTTGTCCAATCACCCTTCATGGCACACCAGGACGTTAAATACTCCCTACTAACCCTGGTTTTTCATGACCAAGGTCCTATATAATAAAGTTAAATGAAAAATACATAAACTCTCTAATTGAAGAAAATGGGTTTTATTTTGGAAGGAGCAACCAAACTATTGTAGAATTACCAAGTGAGGGAAGGAAAACAAATCCTCACTTGATAAATAGTAGCCCTGCAAGAGCTATGCAAATTAATAATAAGTCAGGCGTATCCAAGGCTTAACAAATGCTGTCATTTCTAGTTCATCCTCTAGTGGATCAAGAGAGCCTAAAATCACTAAAATACACTGTAAAATATAAATATTCATTTAAAAATGATCCTAGAATGCATCAACTCACAAATTAAATCAAGATTAGAAAATTGGGATTGCAACCATCATCATAGCAGATTTTCTAAGTCCCAATTTTAGGAAATTCATGTATACCTTGATCAATACAGCAACAAGATCTGAGAGCTCTGGTACTTTAAAAACAATCCATGAGATGTAGTCAGCTGAAAAGCCATTGTTTAGCTTCTAATATGAAAAAGATTTAAAGATCTTGATTGCAGATGGCCTAGGCGTTCTTTTCAACAATGAGTTTCCCCATGCAATATATATATTGAAAGATTTAACAAAAAAGGGGTCTGAATCTTCACCTATCGTCTTACATGCCTTTGATATGTTCTATCTTTAGCATAATACATCAAAGCATGTAGATTTTAACCACCAAAAGCGCACCTGCCAAATCCTTTCATTATAAAAGTGCATGTGCAACTCTATACATAAACGCCATTTTTTTCAAAAGCCATTAAAAGCTGTTAGGATCCTCAAATCATTTAAATTTAAATTTTTAGATTTTTTGGTAGCCAAAGCTACCTCCTGTTTCCAGCAGAAATGTCAATGGAAGGAAGAGAGAAAGTGTCAGGGGAGGTTTGGGTCAAAATCAAACATGAATGAAGGAAAGGGTCCAATGAGAAGAACCAGATGGGGAACTAGGATGACACCAACTGGAGGAGGTAGGATGGCCTGTGGCCAAACAGCCAAGCCTGGAAGTGATTTATAAGGTGAGAGTTGAAGCAGTGCACAGTTTCACGGAGGGTGGAGGTAGCGCCATAAAGTGGGTTAAGGACAATAGTGTGGATTGTCCATAACACTATTGCAACAATTAGGGCGTGGAGAGAAAGGTGGATAGGGAAGGTCATGGAAAAGGCGAAGATGCCTTTAGATAAGCTGAAAGTCTGTACTTGCTCCTGTCAAAAAAGGTGCATAAGATCCCAACAGATTGCCTGTAATGGCAGGAAATCTTCTACGTGATGGACTAATGACCCATACTGACCACACACAATGCATGAAGACTGAGAGGCGTTGGACTGCTCAGCAGTCTGGTATACCTTTCTCAGGCATCTCCACACATGGGCGCAAATATGGGGTTGTAACAGAGGATGGTAAGTGTATGACCAAACTTCCTTTTGGGTCTCCAGAGAGTAAGTATGTTCAGCTTGTCAAGTTAGTCCACAAGGGCAATTATGGGGGGACATTGGGGTACCAGGTTGTTTAAAACAATTTACCTACGGACTTATTGCTTGAATAAGGGAGTAGGACGACCACTCTGGGCGGTGTGTCCACTGATACTGATTCTTCACTCAGTGCTCCACATAGAGAGACCTTGTTTGAAATTGGGGTGACATCCCCTTGTGGGCCCGCGGCATAGGGATGAGAGGCCTGTTAGTTAAGTAGAGAATGGGGGTGGGTAGGATTGTGGAGGCAAAGGGCGCCAGGAAAAACTGGAATGGCTGCGTGTGACCAGTGCTGCTCTGAGATTGTGGGGTTGGTGACTGCAACAATTTAGGTGCCAAGTATTTTGGCGGCAAGTGCCTCAAAGTTGAGAAGGCCCATACCACCACTATGGTGAGGGCCAAACTTGAGATTTAGGTTCACCAGGAAAGGTGGCCTAACCAAAGCTTCCCTTGGAGAAGGGCATATAAAGGGGTAAAGAAAGAGGGAAAAAGGCGATAGAATGGGTCACAAACCAGAATTTTAACAGAAGCATAGAGTTAGTAAGCACAAACTGGCCTGTGATGGTAGTCTGGTGGGCTCAGAGGGAGGCAATGCACTTTGTGACATTGTCTAGGATGTGGTGCTCCATTACCTTTGAGTGAACCCTCCTGCCTCCAGCCAAACTTCCAAATGGCACACTGGACCAGCAGTGGGTCTTGGCATGAAAGGGAAACAAGCAGGGCAGTATGGGGTGTCCAGGGCAAGCGAACCAGATAGCTAGCAGTCAGGATTTACCCTAATTTGGGTAAAGCCTTGACCTGGGGTTTCCCCATTAGGCATAATTAGCAATTTGGGAATGCTACAATTTTAACAAAGTTGATATCTCATTTATTATTTCTTATCAGATCTGATAATCTATGATATCAGATATCTGATAGAAAAGATCTTATCCTATATTCTAATATGAAGATCTTATTATACTATTAATATCCCTAAGTATTTTGAATAATAAAGTAACTTTTCTTGCAGTATTATCTACTCTTTGAAGTTCATTTGGCATATTTTCATTTGGATTTCAGTGTAAAATCCAATAATTGTTATCTTCAGCCTGCAGGAACCTCTGAACCATTGCCAACTGGTTAAGTTCCAATATATAGGATTTAATAGAACCTCTGAACATCTAATAAAAGTAAAGTCCTCTTTAATTATTTGTATATTGGATTTCAGTGCAAAATCTACAACTGTGCAAACACTTGAGTGAGATTTAAAGGACTTGACCCAATTTGTTATCAGATTAAGTGTGAATTCTGACACTGGTGCTTTTTGCCAGGTTCCTTCCAAGCCACACAAAGTATTCAACTATACTAAGGTCTATATTAATATTACACTATGGAGAATGTAACTACTTTAATTGACCCTGATCTATTGTAATATCTGCTTTGGAATGAACAAGATGAAGTATTTGTGGAGAGTAACTTTACAACAAAATCTTTTGAGTGTAGCCCAGGAGGGATATTATCCATTTAAGAATGCCTAGTCACCTTAAGCAACTGCTTGCCTTATTAAATGTGCCTGAAGAATTTGAAAAAGATGTTATAAAGCAACAAAGCTGTCATCATAAAGTGAAAAGATTAAAGAAGGCCATATTTTATTACAAGGAGAAAGCACTTCGTTACAAGAAGGATTGGGATAACCAGATAAAGAAAGCTTGGGAAGATATTACTCAGGGGAATGACTATTTGGCTTCTAGGTTTTGTTTACTCTTGGGAAAAACTAATGGTTGAACACCTCTCTAAGCTAAAACAATATCAGAAGAAATTATTCAAGTTATGAGGCATCCTTCAAGCTAAAGATAGCCTTAAACCAGTCAACCTGAATGCCTTCCTTGCCATGAATGATGTAATGCCTCACCATCAACCATCATATTATCCTATAAATGACTTTTGATTCTTTTACAATATTCCACCTGGCCATGGAAAGTTGCAGGATTAATTAATAACCCCAACATTAACAGATGAACCAAACGATCCTCCTAATTCCCGTTGGTTTAAACTCACTTTAAAAATCAATAATTCCACTAACATTTTAGGTTCACCCGTTCTAACAGTGAGTTTTGGCGCTTTAACATCTGGAGATGATATCAATTCAATAAAAGCGGAAGAATTCAAACCACCCAACATATTCCAAAAAATGCAAATTGCTAATTGCAACTTTAACAATAGAAATAATTGCCTGCCAACAATTCCCATCAAAAAATTTATGTCAAAAAATTAATCGCTTATGCTTATACCCAAAGTCCTGGATGGACTTAATATTCAAATTAGCCTCACTTTTGTTTTCAGTGTTATCAGCACCTTCTACAAGCCCACTCCCAGATAGTCTCACTTTTCATAATAATGTTTTGAATCTCAAAAATGTGTTGCACCATTGTGATAATTATTTTGGAAACTGGTCTGGCCCTGTTTGTAGCTGAAATACATACAATAATTTTGGAGGCTTTGGAGACTAAATGATTATGGTGGTTGTGGATCAATCATCCTCCTGTGAACCCAGGAAACGTCCCCTGGCTGTTGATTGGGCCATCTTCCCATTCCCGAGTAAAAAGACACTGAAGAGGATGGCGATACCCCTCATTACTCAGGGCGATCTCGCTCATGTAGTAGATGAGCAATGGGTAACATCCCTTCCACTTTGGATCCCACCCCCAGTACCCACACTCACCTCAGCAGAACTGTTATGGGGAATTAGCAAAATCTGCTCTGAAATTGCCAAATTGAAATTGGCCAGATCTAATTTGAGTGGCAACCTGGCCAATGCCCAAAACTCAAATGGTCAGATAGGCATGAAGACTGAGGTATCAGCCAGAACGCCTGATGGCTCCAATTTGATCAATAAGCTGATAGAGCTAACATCGGGTGCCATTGATGAAGGTTCAAAGCCCTCTGTTAGAAATTTGGGTGTTGTGGCTGATGTGATGCCATTGACTGAATGAACAGTCCAGTGACCAAGCATGGGCAGGTTAGGTGTCCTAAACCCGTTCCAAACCAAATGGACCCACCCCTATGTGGGATGGCCTTGGGGGATTCCCATCACTTGTCAGGCCAAATGCTGTCATGCCAACCGTCAAAACATAACTGAGCTCCAGTTCAGACTTTTGAGGTCAAACTGACAGCGAATCAGCCCACTGCCAAATTTTGTGATGTCAGTTTTTAAGGAACAAAACCCCCATTCCTGAACAATTTGCCAGTTAGGTTGAAATTGTGGGACCTGATCCCAGCTTGCCACTACCCCAATTGACTACTATTTAATCAGTTGCATAGCACTGAGAAAATTGTTGGTTGATTTTCTTCCTTTAAATTTTCCATTAAAAAAACCTTCCCAAAATTTAGTTTTTATTTATATGTTGAAAATTAAACCATCTTATCAGCTGACATTCTTGCGCCCATTAGGGCTAATGTCTGTAAGTATCTGGTATGCTATCTTGTGCCTATACAAAATTCTGGCCCACCAGCAGACATTGGTGGAATTCCTTTCTGATTTCATACTTGTCATATTAACAGCAGTGCCTCAGGCATTCTGGTTTGCCGTTCAGGTGCTCTGGCACTCTGACTGGCAGGCCAGTCTAATTCTTAATTGTTGTTCACCTGACATAATCGCCCAACCATTACTCTTAGCTATTTCCGCCTTTCTCACGTGGATAGGAGCAGCAATGGTTCCTTCTTTCCAACTGAGCCAGGTTGTAAAGAAGATTTTCTCTGACCAAATTTGTCCTGCCACACTTGTAACTCCAAAACCATACCCCATAGTTGCTGCAGCTATTTTCCCACTGGTTTCCCTGGACCCCATCACCATCTCTTTGGTATCTCGGGATTCATCTGCAACTACCAATAAGAAGAACTATGCTTACTTCTTAGTACCCATGAAGATTAGCGTTGGTTCTCATCACGTCTCCTTTGAGGCCTTGGTAGATACCGGAGCTGTGGGGAACTTCATGAGCATTGAATTGGCGCAACAATTGAAACTGGAAATGGATGTAGACTCCTCAGTGATGGTGGCCTCATCTGCTTATCAGTCCTCATATGTCATTCGTTGATCAGTACCCTTCTCAATTCACCAGTTCAAATTCTGCAATCATTTTTTGGCAATGCCAAACTTGGTGTTTCCAGTGATCTTAAGCGTGGGATGGTGGCGCTGACAACATGTGAAGATTCATTTAGAGTCTAATACGTTGTCATTTACCAACTATGATTTGGAGGAGAATTCCCTCTGATCAACATCCTCATGAAGATACAAGGAACCAGCTCTATCACTACCCTAGTTACCTCTGCGGGCATTTCGGCTGATTTCCATGAAAACTTAATGCCATATTGGAGAATCTTCAACATGGAAAAGGCAGATCGCCTGCTGAAGCACACTAGGTACAATTGTGGATTTTGAACAACCATGGAGTTGGTGAACATCAACTGTCCGTTGTATCCCCATACAGCGGAGGAAGAAGTTGCACTCCATACCTGGTTGGACGATATGCTAAAAAAGGCTAGTTGTTCAAAGAAACCTCACCTGTCAACTCCCCCATTGTCTTCGCCAAAAAAGTGGATGGTTCTCTCTGTCCCTGCGTGGATTATGGCCATTTGAATAAAATCACAGTTACTGATCCCTACCCGTTACCTCTGGAGCATACAATCAGCCAGGCAATTGCCAAATCCCGGGTGTTCTCTAAGCTGGATCTGGTGAATGCCTTCAACCAAAATTGCTTAATGGAAGGGCAGAAATGGTTAACCGCGATCTGGACAAAGTGGGGCATTTTTCAATTTCGTGTAATGCCTTTCAGGCTGAATAATGCTCCCGCTACGTTTCAACAGATGATTGACAATATACTGGGTGACCTCCGGTTTAGCTGTGTGATTGCATACGCTGATGATATCCTGGTTCACTCCCTAACCCCCAAACAACACGCTATTGACTTGGAAGCAGTGGTGGTCGCCTTGCATAAAGCAGGGTTGTCCCTCAAAGCTTCTAAGTGTGAGTTTTACAAGGAGGAGGTCACTTTCCTCTGGAATTTAATTCTTAAAGATGGTGTCACAATCCCCCCAACAAGTTGGATGCTATCCAGGAATGGCCAACCCTGACTACCCAGAAACAACTTTGGAGTTTCTTGGGAACCATCATTTTCCTTAAAAAATTTTCCAGCACTTTCCCAGTTGGCTGCAACGCTCCACCCCTTACTGGGAAAAACATACCATTTTGTTAGATGCCCAGATTCCAGCAGGTGTTTGAATTGATCAAGGAGGTGTTCATGTCTCCTCTCATTTTGAAACATACCAATCCCACCAAACTGTATATCATCGCATGCAATGCCTCATTGGTAGCAGTGGGTGCGGTGTTGCTTCAGGAGCACAATGGTCTAGAACATCCAGTCACTTATTTCTCCCGAAAGTTCACAGCCATGGAGCAGCCTTGGGATATTTATAATAAAGGATTGGCAGCTGTTGCATGGCCATTAACCCATTGGTGGTATCTGTTTCAGGGTGCCCACCATGAATTAATAGTCTGCACAGATCACCAGGCCCTTTTGTATTTTCGCAAACCCCAAAAATTGGCACATTGGCAGGCCCAAACCTATTGGGACATGTGCAGCTTTAATTTTAAATATGAATTTGTTAAATGTGCGCTCAATGTACTTCCTGATTTCCTAAGCCGCAGTCCCACCCAATGTCCCTTGGAACCAGAGGAGGTGGATCTTGTTACCATGATTCCTGCCGCTCAGATCCTGTCAATTGTTCCCCCTGTCATTTCCTCCATCGCTTTGGATCCTGATGCCCTGCTAGTAGCTCAGGTTTTAGCTGGTCAAATGGCCTGCCCTGAAGGCGTGGAGTTGGTCAAGCAGTTGGCTCACTCAAGTCATAAAAACTCCCTATACTACTTAGATGAGGGGCTTATTTACTTCTGCTCTCGCATCTGGGTTCCCCCTTTCTCTTAGAGGTATTCCATGCACATCATGATCCCCCCACGGTTGGACATCCCAGTAACAAAAAATGCATCAATATGATCAAGCAAACCTTTAATTGGGTGGGACTGACAAAAGAGGTCTCAGCTTGGATTGCCAATTGTGTAACTTGCGCCAGGGCCAAGTCAGATCACTCAGGGAAAAATGGCCTCCTGCACCCCTTACAACAGGTGGAGGGTCCATGGACCTCGGTGTCCGTGGACTTTATTGTTGAACTCCCCTGTTCTAACAAGTTCACAGCAGTGATGGTAGTGGTGGATCATTTCACAAAATTTTCCCTTTTTATCCCTTGCACTTCTGCAATTACATCAAAAAATTGCCTATCTTTTCATACACCATGTGTTTTCAATGTTCAGTCTTCCCCAGGAAGTCATCAGTGACTGGGGTTCACAGTTTACTGCATGGTTTTGGAGTGAACTACTATCAATCCTGAAAATATCCCCCTGTTGATCCACAGCATATCACCCTCAGTCCGATGGACAGACTGAGCAGGTCAATCAAGTTCTAAAACAGTACCTGCGTTGTTATGTGGCAGCAGCTCAGGATACTTGGGCCAGTGACTTGCCCCTCTCTCAATTTGCTTACAATAACAGGACCCACGCATCCATGGGATTTTCCCCTTTTGAAGCAACGTTGGGTTATAAACTGGCATTTTCAGTCAGCCTGTGCTTGTGGCCTGAGGTACAAGCTGCCGCAGACCACGCTGCCCATATCTGATTGACTCAAGCTTTAGTGCGGGAACACCTTAACAAAGCTATCGCCAACTACAAGCAGTTCACAGATTGTAAGTGGCTTCTGGTCACAATTTTATGGTGAATTCCTATATTATGCTTGATACCCGTCATTTGAAAATTCAAACCCCTTCCCATAAATTTTCCAGTAAACGCTCAGGTCCCCATCTGGTGGAGGAGGTATTGGGTAACAGGGCGTTCTGACTAAAGCTTCCTGCGCATTGGAAGCAACACCCCGCTTTCCATGTTTCCCAGCTATCACCCTTCAAAGGTGCAATTCCCATGGAACCAGAACTAATCATTGTCGATAATGAGGAAGAAGCTGAGGTAGAGGGTATCCTGGCATCCCAGAAGTCATGATGTTCCATCCAATATCTAGTGGCCCGGAAAGGGTATCCAGCCTACGAAAATAGTTGGGTCAAGGCGCGCAATTGCGCAAATTGAATGGATCTGGTCGAAGCATTCCATATCTACCCCAAGGCTCCCCATCCCCCCCAGAAAGTTGTGACAATTATAGCTATCAAGTTACCCAAGGCACACAAGAATGTGGCTCTGGTGCAATTTCCTGGTGGGGGTGCCATTCCTTTGGAAAAAGGAAAGGGTAATGTAAGTACCAGGGAATGTCCCCTGGCTGTTGATCGGGCCATCTTCCCATTCCCAAGTAAAAAGACACCAAAGAGGATAGTGATACCCCTCATTACTCAGGGTGATCTCGCTCATATAGTAGATGAGCGATGGGTAACAGCCCTTCCACTTTGGATCCCACCCCCAGTACCCACACTCACCTCAGCAGAACTGTTATGGGGAATTAGCAAAATCTGCGCTGAAATTGCCAAATTGAAATTGGCCAGATCTAATTCGAGTGGCAACCTGGCCAATGCCCAAAACTCAAATGGTCAGATAGGCATGAAGACTGAGGTATCAGCCAGAACGCCTGATGGCTCCAATTTGATCAATAAGCTGATAGAGCTAACATTGGGCACCATCAATAAAGGTTCAAAGCCCTCTGTTGGCAATTTGGGTGTTGTGGCCAATGTGATGCCATTGACCAAACGAATAGTTCAGCAACTGAGCATGGGCGGGTTGGGCGTCCCAAACCCATTCCAAACCAAATGGACCTGCCCTATGTGGGGTGGCCTTGGGGATTCCCATTGCTCATTGGACCAAACGCCATCATGCCAACCATTGAAAGTTTAACCAAGCTCTGGTTCAGATGTTTGAGGTCAAACTGACAGCGACTCAGCACACCACCAAATTTTGTGATGTCAGTTCTCAAAGAACAAAACCCCCATTCCTGAACAATTCGCCAGTTAGGTCAAATTGTGGGACCCAATCATGGCTTACCACTACCCCAATTGACTACTATTTAATCAGACGCATAGCACTGAGAAAATTGTTGGTCAATTTCCTTCCTTTAAATTTTCCATTAAAAAACCTTCCCAAAATCTAGTTTTTATTTATATGTTGAGAATTAAACCATCCTATCCGCTGACATTCTTGCGCCCATTGGGGCTAATGGCTGTAAGTATCTGGTATGATATCTTGTGCCTATACAAAATTCTGGCCCACCGGCAGACATTAGTGGAATTCCTTTCTGATTTCATACTTGGTATATCAACAGCAGTGCCTCAGGCATTCTGGTTTGCCGTTCAGGTGCTCTGGCACTCTGACTGGCAGGCCAGTCTAATTCTTACTTGCTTTTCGCCTGAAACCTCCACAACATCTTTAATGTGTCACTCCAAGCCCTATCTGGTTGAACAAAGCTGTAACCCTAGCTCAAGGCTTGGTGGGGGCTCTGTCAGGATTCATTCTAATTTGGGTAAATCCTTGACCTGGGGTTCCTCCATTAAGCATAATTAGCATTTTGGGAATGCTACAATTTTAACAAAATTGATATCTCATTTATTATTTCTTATCAGATCTGATAATCAATAATATCAGATATCTGATAGAAAAGATCTTATTCTTTATTTGATATGAAGATCTTATACTATAAATATCCCTAAGTATTTTGAATAATAAAGTAACTTTCCTTTCAGTATTATCTTTTCTTTTAAGTTCATTTTACATTTATATTTGAGTTCAGTGTGAAATCCAAAAATTATTATATTCAGCCCGCAGGAACCTCTGAACCATTGCCAACTGGCTAAATTCCAATATTAAGGATTTAATAGGACCTCTGAACCTCTAATAAAGGTTAAGTCCTCTTCAATTATTTGTATATTGGATTTCAATGCAAAATCCACAATTGTCCAAACATTTAAGTGAACTTCGAAGGACCTGACCCAATTATTTATCAGATTCAGTGTGAATTCTGACACTAGCTGACAAAGCAGGCTGACTATGGGGCGCTGGTGACCAGCGGGCTTGGTACCAGATGAGGTGAATAATTTTGTTTTGGAGGCACAAAGGGCGGCGTTACTGACCCTGGAGTAATTTTGGTTAGTTGCCTTTAGCGCTCATGCATCATAATTGTCAGATACCACAACCACACAATCATCAGCAAATGCCAGCATCCTAACAGGTGCTTGGCCTTGCACATGGACACCATCAAGGTGGGCATTAACATTGCGTAAAAGTGGGCTGAGGTTGAAGTTGTATAAGAGTGAGCTTAAAGGGTCCCCTTGGCGGTGAACCCTTTAGGGGTGAGCCACTTTAGCTAGGAAACCAAGGCCACGCACAGCCATTGTGGCAGACTCCATAAGCAACATCACACATTTTATGAACCGGTGGGGGAGGTGAAATTTGTGGAGGGTGGCTTTGAGTTAATCCCAGATGACCCTATCATAAGCTTTTTGTTGGTCTAAGAATACCAGCGCCACAGTAGCCATGTATTGGCAGACATTGGCTATGGGGTGTATGTTGTCCCATACTTACCGCTTGGAGATAAAACCAAACTTCTCAGAGGAGATTAATTTAGAAGCAACTTACCCCTAGGCGGTTGGCTATAATTTTAGTGAATAACTTAGTATCTGTATTAGTAAGCGATATGGGGCGCAAGTTTGCCAAGTCCAGCTTATCCCCTTTTTTATACAGCGTTATCATGTAGGCCTCCGGCCCCCAGGAAGGAGACGCGTTTCTAGAAGGCATTTGTTCATTAAAGCAAGAATTAGAGAGGAGAATACTAAATTTTTTTGTAAAACTCATTTGGAATCCCATCTGGACCTGGGCACTTCCTGTGCAGTGCACTGCAAACAACATACCAGAGTTTGTCACAAGTAATTGAGTTCACTAACTCTGGTTAGCAGAAAGCAGTGTGGATATGTGCACCATTGAGAAACGCATCAATTGCGTCAGGTTTGATTGGTCTAGACTTATACAATTCAGAGTAAAAGCTTCAAACTTTGATTACCATGTCAGCTGGAGTGTCTTCAACGGATTTGTCAGGCTGCCTCACCTTTGTGCAGGCCAAGCTCTGTTGCAGTACAAAAAAATTTGCAGAAAAAGTGTGACAGATTGGGGCCAGCTGGATCTGCACATTGACCTCATGAATATTGGTTCGTATATGTGCATGAATTTGGAGGTCATATTTCAAAAGTCAGACCAATCACAAGAACCACTGATAACAGAAGTTGTAGTAAAGTATTCAAGGATTTGAGAACGAAAATTGATCCAGAATATCAAATGCCCGGTGTCTCAAATCCTGTAAATTTTCATTATGTGGGACTCAAGACTTTCATGTGCAACAGTGTGGATGTCATTTGAGAGCTTAATTTATGGTTTAATATTAAATTATTAAAAATGCTTTAAAATGAGAAAATGGCAACTGCAAATACAATTTTTTTCTCAATTGGGAAAACACAATAAAAATTAGTTTGCCTGCTTGATAAATTAGTTTATTTTATAAGAAAGATGATCAGAATAACCTGAACAATGAGCTCAGCAAGTGATCTAGGCCATGATTTGGCCTCATTTGTGGCACTATTTTGGGGACAGGCCTTACTGCTCACTTGCAGCATTGCCAGAACTCTGGTCCACAAATGCATAGGGAATTCAGGGGATAGCGCGTGGGTGAGAGGGTGGTTCTCCGCGGAACTATCAGTCGTGTGGTTGGTGACATGGCTGGTGCTTCCCAACTCATTTGTCACGTATTGGCAAGAACCTGTGCATTACAAAAAGTAGGTGGAGCATGCATCAACTGCTGTTATCTTTACCTTGAACTAAATACAAATGCAATGTTTATGTTGTCTTACCAGTGCATTGAGATGAGCAGACACTTCTTCCCTCTTATGACCCAAAGCCTGGCTGTACCCTGCAGCAGGGACATTAGACTCCATGTGGTCCACTTCTGATAGTGTGCACTTAATGACCGCCAAGTCAGCCCAAGAGCATCTCAATGAGATGTGGTGTGCCTGAAGGATGGTGTTTGCTTTGAAGGATGACCAGATAGAAAGTGGATTAGCACAGAATGATGTGGCGAACTCCTATGCCAAAGTTTCAGTGTACACCCATGCTGAAAACATGGGCGACATGATATCAGACAGTCATAGTTTGCACCATTTTGGCACCTGCGCTGCTGGGATTGATAAAGCGAAGGTACCAACACCATCCTGTGGTCAGAGAAATTAATTTTGTTGTTTTAAAGTGCACAATCTGGGGGCAAAAGTTCAATGGGGCAAGAATGAGGTCAATGCGGGACATAAACCTCAACTGACCATTGTGCACATGGGGACAGGACATGTTGGGTAGTAGCGGCGCATGCTTGGAAGTATAAAGAATGGAACCACCCAGATTCTGCTTTCCAGATGCCTGAATCTTCAGCGGAGTAAATTGACGTTAAAATAGGTCCAACAGCCAAGTTGGACCACTGAGCTAAGATGGGATTGTTTAATAATACAAACCCATCTTTAACTCTCAAAATTTAAAGAAATCTCAGATGCAAAAAAAGAACGGCAGGTAAGTGAGGATGTAAATCACCAAAAGTAACTTTTATTTTTATATAATGTAATAGAATCAAGTAAGGCGTTCCTAGAATTTCTCTGGCATTGCAAGTGCGACAAGAAAAAGACAGAGTAGCTGGGGAGGTCCAATGCCCCAGAATCTCAAGGGTTTTGTTTTTGTGACAAAACCTTGTTGCGCCCAATGTTCAGGTAAGGCATGAGGCCTAAACGGCCAAGAGAAGCTGCAAAAAATTCTGAACTGAGGTCAGAATAATGGGGCTCACCCTTTTAAAGGTGCACTTTAGGAAGTTTTCTCCTGGCCATGCTTGAAGCTCTTTTGAACCTAACGCATAGCTTGGAGCGGAAAAACCCTGTTTACAAGCCACCCTTAGTTGGAAATCCCTCAGGCAAATCGACTTAAAATTTGGAATCTTAATTTTGAGTCAAAATGAGATAAACAGTTTGAGCTGTTTTGTCACATCACCCCATGCTAAAATGAAGCCCCCAAAAAGAGAGCTCACAAGCAGGAGGTTGCCATTATAAGGGCTTCTTGGGTCTAGTTATCTTAAGCCCCAAGAAATTTATTCAGAATAAATTCTGGATCCCTCGTGGTGAGGGAAACCTCAACAAGGGCAAGTTGGGACTGAGATACTGGATCAGCCCACCTGATGTGGTGAGCATGCCTGGAACTTGACTGGGATGTGCTCCATAAAAGGGTGCATGGTCCAGAACGGCCTGGCTGCAACCACCACATAAATGGGCTAATCCAAAAGGTAGGGAATCTGCTGGGCCAGGTTCCTGTGGTGCCCTCCAATCTCTGTTGAGGGGGAGACCTCATCCAACTAAACACCCACCATCACCTTAATTCCAGGGTTAGCCATCAGTCACTGGCTCCCTCCAGTGCTGGTTACTCACAACTGGGACTCAAGGCAACAACGAGGTCAGGTGAGTGGAGCTTGGAATTGGGCAAAAGAAAAAAATTGAGTACAGGATTATGTAATGAACGGAACCACCCAGATTCCGATTTGCCATATGCTTGAATCTTCAGCGAAATAAATTGACGCCAAAATAGTTCCAACAGCCAAGTTATACCACTGAGGTAAGCTAAGATGGTTTAATAATACAAGCCCTTCTTTAACTCTCAATATTGGGGAAATCTCAGATGCAGAAAAGAATGGCAGGTAAGTGAGGATGTAAATCCCCAAAAGTAACCTTTATTTTTATATAATGTAATAAAATCAAGAGAGGCGTTCCCAGCATTTCTCTGGAATTGCAAGCATGACAAGAAAAAGACAGAGCAACTGGGGAGGGACAATGCCCCAGAAGCTTAAGGGTTTTGTTTTTGTGACAAAACTTTGTCATGCCCAACGCTCAGGTAAGGCAAGAGGCCTACACAGCCAAGAGAAGCTGCAAAAATTCTGAGCTGAGGTTCATAATGATGGGGGCTCAACCTTTAAAAGTTTCACTTTAGGAAGCTCTCGCCTGGCCATGCTTGAAGCTCTTTTGAGCCTAAAGCATAGCTTGGAGCGATAAATCCTAGTTCCAAGCCACCCTAAGTTGGAAATCCCTCAGGCGTTTCGACTTGAAATTTGGAATATTAATTTTGCTTCAAAATGAGATGAGCGGATTGAGCTGTTTTGTCACTGGAAGGGTATCAAAAATCCCTAAGGTGGCTTTTAGAATGGGGAGTTTGATGTGCCCCTGCGGGGAAGAGAGTAGGCGCTGAAGGCCAGTGGTTGGTGCTGTTGGTCCAGCAGTTCAGGTCCCCACCAAAAAGGGATCAGGTGGAAATGGGATGGAAGTTATGGTCAATAGGAAATTCTGGTGAGCCCATGCACAGGTCAGGGCATAAACGTTAACAATAGCGTGTACTTCATCATCTCATGAAAAGGACATGACTAGCACACGAACATTGAGTTAAACAAATTTAGATATATGTTTAAGGCTATGAAATTAATGTATAAGTACTCCACAATGTGGCGATCAAAAGGAAAGGGAGGAGAGGAGCATGGTTGCCCATGTTTCATTGGCACCGTGTGGAAATTGAGATTCATGAATTGCCAGGATGTCCACAGGTAAATTGTTTTTAAAAAATCAGTTTTCTAGCCTGGGACAGCAAGGCCTTAAGTCCAGCAATCTTTAAAGTCCCTATTGTGAAGGAGACCCCATCACACTTTAGGTGCAATGGGAAGGGCCCCTTGCCCTTCCTCTGCTTCTTTTTCAGCATGCAACTTGGTGGCCACATGTGTTCATTATGCCACTGGATAGATGTCTTTAAGGGTGTTTTCTTTACTTTAGATGATTTTTCAGTTTTGTTGTTTTTTATTTTGGTTGACTTTTCACATTGATGTGCTCTTTCAGTGCACCATCAGAGATCAACCAAAATTCAGGGAGGGTTGGGTTGGGAGAATCAGTTTCAATCAAGGCATAACTTTTTGTGCAGGTGAATCTGACTCAAACATCAGGTCCGCAGGTTGGTGGGCCCAATATTATTGGTGAGCAGATTCTTGAGCCAATTAAGCTGTGAATGACTCACTGTCAGCTTGGGTCTGGGCAAGTGAAATCACAGACACTGCCAAAACTTCTGCCTTGGCCGCTGCTCTATGGCCTTTTTGCCTTCTTGTGCTCTTGTGGGGACACAAGTTTAACCTGAATATAACGCCCCTGCACACCTCACATAAAGGCGTCATCAGTGTCAATTGCAGGTTTATAATGCAAATCGGCGCTTCCCATTGCATATGAGAGAGTTTCTTGCTGAGTGATGCCCAGTCTGGAAGGGCAGGTATGTGCTTTATGGCCACAAGCATGATAATATGTTCAGATAGAGGGTGCGCTATACACCATAATGCGGAATGGTTGGTGTCCTGCCCAACAATATTGATAACTGCGGGGTGGGAAATTTGAATCAAGTCTTCCATGATAACTACATATGGAGTGATCACTGCAATTGCTCTGCCTGTGCTAAACTCTGCCATAAGCGTGAAGCGCTGCATTTCACTAGAGTTTAGTTATCTGTAACTTTTTAGTTCATTCAAGAGATAGTGTTCTAGTACTTCACATCTCACTGTTGTGGGGAGAAAAGTCAAAAGGGACAAAAATTTGGTTTGATAGGTCTAATGTGTTAGAGTTTGATGGTTGACTTATAAAATAAACCCTTTGAAAAAACTATCAATGCTAATAGATTACTCCCATTGATAGATCCTTTGATCCTTTCCAATTTATCTGCATAATTTAATAAAACAGATTCACCTCAAAATGGCCTTGATTGCATCTAAATGATCCGATTATCATAGCTAATAATAGCTATGATATAATATTATTATGGCCGATTATGAGATTCACTTGGGTGAACCAAGTGATCTATGGCACAAACCTAATTGCAATTATGATTTTTATTCAAAAAAGATTAATGATATCTATTTTTAATGTATGTTGATCATAATAATCAGCATGATAGTACTTGCACATGGACAACCTGAATAGGAAAGTACCTAGTACTATTGAGAGGCATGCCAACGTCCTAATTAGGGGTGCATCATAATTTAAACTCTATATTTTTATTCTCCTGATTTTTATTATATTTTGTCATCTGTATGTTAAAACATAATTGGACTGATTGAGAGGCTAATTTAAACCACTGAGGTGTTAATATTAAGCCTAATAATCTTCCCAATTATAAGAGTAGTAGTGCCTCCAATTAGGCTAAAATGATTGTAATAAAGTTAATTTGTGGGCCAAATAAACTTGAGGATATTTTAATAACCACTGCCATAATCCATAGCAGATTGGCATGGTTTTAATGAACTCATCTAATAGATGAGTATGTCCAGTAGATGCCCTAGAGGTATAAAATACTGGCGCCTGGCCCTAAAATAAAAGCATCATCATTCCATAAATTCATATTTCATCTTATATTGTATTGTCTTAATTTTTTTCATAATATGAAGTTTAGAAAAGCATTCAGGGGAGCTTGTCATAATTACCTGTGTCTAGAGATTTCCCAATCAGAAAGGGAAAATATACCCAAAAGAAGACCAGAAGAGTCATATATTGTTGTTTAGCTTTATGAGCTTCTGAACAGTTAGGAAATACTGTAAGACACATAGCATAATCAAGGACTTTTAAAGGCCAAAGATCTTCCCAACTATTGAAACAGGAATACATTAATAAGTGAGCTTGTCCTCAATCTCTCACAAGTGGTGCTCACTAAAATCCACTTTACACTTTTATAATGAATTATTCATCTGAATACCAGGCAAATATTCCAGAATAGACAAAAATGACAGGGAAACCATTGACCAAGAAGTCACTGAGTACTTCAACACTGCATGCCAGAATACTGAGGAGAGTACTTCATACTACTTAGACCTGCTCACGGCGGGAGGGGAATGTGGACACAACCAGCCCCATATAAGGTTACCTCCAATAGTGTTAAGGAGATGATGGAGACCCTATTACATGGGTACAAGATCAGTACATCGCAGATGAACCCCTCTCTTGGGCTATTCTATTACTTTAAGGATCAGGCCTTCAAAATGGAAATGTATATGTGGTACCAAGAGGTGACCATGGAAACTCTGGCCAAACGTCTCAACTATACACAAGCAACAAACAAGTACTTGGTTAGCTTTGTACAGCCCTCAATCAATCACACCAAAATGATTCTGGACAAGCAGAATCTAGAGCTTTCAGAAGTACGCTGAGTTCAAGAGGAGAAGCGATCTTCCCAATTAAACTTACTGGATAAGCTAAATTCTAGCTTTACCAAAGTTAGAAAGGCTATCATCAATAATATGGAACAAGTCAATGATGCACATAGAAGAGTAGCCACTTTGGAAGATCAACTAAATGAAAAATTTCCAAAAATTGCAGCTGAGGTTCTCTCATTGCATGGACTGACCAGCGGATGGGTCAATAATATCAGCAAATGCTGCCAGAAATTGGAGAATTACTCCAAATTCTTATCATCTCAGACTAAACAAAATGAGCAAAGATTCCATGTTTGCTCGGAAAAATTACTTGGAATTGAAAAACATGCATTTTCAACTCAATGAGTATGTCTGAACTGAGCTGGGAATATTGCAAAAGAGCATCAAAAATATGTCTGCTATGCCAGTAGGGCCAAATAATGAGGAAGAATTTTCACAAATCCATGAAGAATTTATTGAACTTTTTTCATAATTTTGTCTGTGCAAGCAAAAAACATCAAACTTAATAAAGAAAAACAAGATCTTAAAACACAGTTATCAGAAACTTTTAATCATGTTGTAAATTTGACTGAAGATGTGAAGTATATTCTGGCTTCTCAAATTATCTTTTGAAAAGAGCGCGAAAACCTAAAAAAGGAAGTCAATGACCTAAAAGAGAGAAGTTGCAACTGTTCAACTAGTCTTCAAGGGGGAGAGAAGTAAAACCCCTAAGTATCTGGGCAGAACACAACTGAAGAAACTATATAAGGCCCAAATTCAGGAATCTTAATTGAGCAGTTTGGAGTAATTTCATGAAGCAGAATCCTCAGGAGTCAAGATGGATAATGAAACAGATAGTTCAGAAGTCTGTTTAATGCCAAAAATTCTTGCTTGCATCCCAACTCCGGATGACACTCATGGCAATCATAGACCAACTCTGACTGAATATTCCCTGAGACGTTTAACCTCTAGATGAAGCATAGCTCTTATGGCTGATTCTGGGTGTAATGACTTCAAGTCCTTGAATTCGCAAGAAATTTGATAAAGAAGGAAATGTACATTTGTTCATAAAAGTTTGAAAAGGCTATGCGTGGAGGATCAGAACATGCGAAGTCTACAGCATTTATTAATTATCTGGACTCACATAGTGTCAATCTTTTTTTTAGTACTAGATGGTCACATAGTGTCAATCTTTTTTTAGTACTAGATGGTCCCAACACATAGTGTCAATCTTGTTATGCCCTATTTGGGTGATGATTGGTCCTATTTGGATGCTAAAAACGCCGCCATAAGACAATTTGAAGGCCCTGATAAACTATCCGCCAGAAAAACAGAGTTACTTAACGTCAAATATTTGGCAAAATGAGTCCATCAGAGACTTTGCAGACAGATTTTACTATGAGGCTCAGGTCTTACTCAGATCAAATGATATAGATGAATTTGATGCGATGAATTCATGCAACATGCTGTTAAACCATACCTTGACCTAAAGCGTGTTATGATTCTGGCCTTTAAACGTCCCATGGGAGCATTAGAACGTACTGATTATTTAAGACACTGAACAAGTAGCTTTGACGTCCCTAATCGGCCCAAAGAGCAGTCAAAATTTCGATTATTGGGACCAAAAAATACAGTTTTGAACAAACAAGGAAAGAATAGGACTGTAAATCAAAAAATGATCAGCAATCAGGGCCGATTATCTGTCATAATTGTGGCCAAAAGAGGCATTTTGTTTCCCAATGCTACAGATGGCCAGATAAGAAGCCTGGGGTGAATGTGGCCTTGAAGGTTAACAATGAAGAGAAGGCGGGAAAAGAATAGGTGTTTTAGAGTTGGAATTCTCTACCTCCACCAATGCCTTAATGCACATTCCACCTGATCCTGACAAGCTTTTTTTTGGCCGATGAAGTGGCTGAAGATAGCCTACACCACATTGTAGCTGATGATATCTACATGGTTAACACCCAAGCCACAGCAAAAAAATTAAAGCAATTAGTGGTCACTGAAGAGGCTCATACCGGAGTAGCTAAGCCCTATGACAAATAAGTCATTGATCAAGGGCTGAGTAACCATTCTAAATGTTCATCCAATCTCCCACACTACAGGACGTGCAAGTGGCCATATCCGTGAAGACTTTAGCAGAGAATTCTTTCAGAGATCTGCTCAAGTCTGAAATCCACTTGGAACTGAACTCTTACTCCAATATTCACCTAATAAACAATTATGATACATACTCTGAATGTACATATGTGCATATTGCAGTAAATAAGGTTTGTGTTTGGGCCATTGTTGATAGTGGGGCACCTTTCAAAATTATCAGTACCAAATTGGTAAAAAAGCTAAAGATTGTGCCCAACGTTGCACACTGTCAAGAATATGGTACAGCGGGAACCCACAACACTAAGTCAATTGGGGCTTATAGCACATTACCATTAATATTCAGATCCATTGTAGTGATGGCACTGGCCATAGTATTGCTGAATACCAGCTACAATATTCTTATTGGGACTGATTTCCTGAGAAGATTTGGTGTTGTCATGAACCATAAGGAAGATACGCTGACTATTTTGAGATAAAGAATCCCATTATCATATAACAAAAACTGAAAACAAATAAAAGAAGAAGCCAAGTTTATTTTTCATCCTGGCCTACAAGGATACTTACAATTGAGTATACAAAATCTCGTTCAAAACCTAAGGCTCTTCCAATGCAGATTTGAGAATCAAAGGGAATACCATTATGATAAAATCAACTAATTTCTGTGCTGTTTAGAACTCAAGTAGTCGTCCCTACTGGGCTGACTATTAAAATTTTAGAGGGATTTATGGAGAAATATATCAGCCATGGTGTAGATCTTAATTCAAGCCAAATATCGCACCAGTAATAGTCATTTCAGGACATGAAAAAATTCAAATTCTATGTGCAAACCTCCAGAATCAGCCCATTGAGATATGAAGAAATTAGACTATTGCCTACCTGCATCTATTTACAACCATCAAAATTCAGACATTTCATGAATTTGGGAACTTAGACGAAATAGAACTTCCTGATGAGGAAACCATAAGTATCAATAACGTTAATCCTATGGCCAGATTAGGGAACTTGACTGATCTGGAAAAGGCTCAAGTTCAGAATTTTTCAGAACTACCAAGAGATATTTGCAAAAGAGGATTTCAATTTAGGCTGTGCTAAAGATGTGATGCACACTATTGACACAAATGACCATGACCCCATCCAATTACTCCCAATTGGACGTTCAAAAGCAGCAGAAGAAGTTGTTTCTAATGAAATAAAATAACTCTTAGATCGTGGAATGCTGGTCCCATCAAAGAGTCCATGGGCCACCCCAACTCTAATAGTGAAAAGGAAGAATGGGAGTAATCAAGTCGTCATTGATTATCAAAAATCAAACAACATCAAAAAAGGATTCTTATCCCCTTCAACAGATTGACGACGCATTGGATCAACTTGGAGGTGCAAAGTTCTTCTCCACAATGGACTTAATAAGCGGGTATTGGCAGATTGATATGCCCAAAGAGGAGCACGAAAAGTGCGCCATCATAACTCAAGAGGGCCTATTCCAGCTGACAAGGATGCCACAAGGACTTTGCAATGCCCCAGCTACGTTTCAAAGGGCAATGGACACAATCCTAGGAGACTTAAAATTGTCTTGTGTGTTGGTTTATTTGGACAATATAAACGTCTTTAAGTGAACCTTTAACAACCATCTGGAACATCTAAAAGCAATTTTTAAGAGACTAGCAGCCGCTAATTTATAGTTCAAACCCCAGAAGTGCCAATTTTTTAAAGTCTAATTGGAATATCTTGGGTTTATTATCAATAAAGAAGGACTCCAACCCCAGCCATCAAAATTGGATGCAATATCAAAGATGAAACGGCTCAAATCCAATCACAATCTACAGGTTTTCTTGGGCATAATTGGCTATTATCACCAATTCATTGCCAAATTTTGCATGAATTAGAGAGCCAACGTTTCATCTGCTTAAGAACAATATTGTATTTAATTGGAATTGGGCCTGCCAAGAAGCACGTAATCAGCTCTGATTGTCACTAATAATGGCCCCAAGCCGCGATATCCAAACTTTGAGTGTGAGTTTATTGTCCAAACCAATGCAACACTAACAGCAGTTTGAGCCATACTGTCTCAAATAGGGGAAGATGACGAGAAACATCTGATAGCCTTTGCTAGTCAGACCTTAAATGTCCATGAGCGGAACTACATGGTGACAGAACAGGAATGCTTGGTGGTCATATATGCCTAAAAGCATTTTAGGTTTATCTACACGGCACCCACTTTACAGTTGTTACAGATCATTCGTCCCTAAGATGGTTGAACAACTTGAAGAAACCATTGGGCCAATTAGTGTGGTGGGTACTCAAGCTTCAAGCCTATAAATACATGATTATTCATGATGCAGGAGTGAAGCACCAAAATGCTGACTGCCTATCCCGTTTACCTACAATCACTACTGTAAGTCTGGCCGCTGATGAAATATCTCAAAAAATGGTCAGTGGAGAATTCCAGGATGAGCCCAAATCAGTTCAAAAATTGCTCACAGATTTACTAAAAGACACTTTGGTCAAAGTGGAATATTATACAGAATGACTGAAGGAAACTAGAACATTTTTACATGACCCTTGGCCTAACAGATTTAATAATGGCAGCGCATAAGGCCATATGCCATAGTAGATTTACGAAAAAAACAAAGGAGCATCTTAGATGATACTACTACTGGGAGTTGATGCACTTCAATATCCAAAGACTCTGGAGCGTTGTGTCAAATGCCAAGGCGAAAACCGTTCTGAAAGAGAAAATCTTGTCAGCTTGTTCAGCCCAAGTTTGCCTGGAATACCATATCAATAGATGTTGTTAGACCACTTCCCACTAGCAATTATAAAGCCAAGTACATCATTGTGGCTATTGACTATTTGACTAAGTGAGTTTAAGCCAGGGCTATTTTGGAAGTAGGTGCAGTGACAATGGCCAAGTTTATCCTTGAAAATATCATCCACAAGCATCGTTGCTGTAATGATTGACAATCATACATGAATCACATAAGGTTGGGAATTATAAAATTTGTGTGCGTCAATAGTTGCAATTCCGTTATTATGAGTAGGATATTCTATTTGGGTCAATAACAAAATAAATTAAATAAAATCGTTTACATAATTGGTTGTGCGTTCTGAGGTTCCCCTCAACTTCTCCGTTGAGTTGCCTGGATGCCATCAATTCTGGAGGCTTTTGCGCCCCTCATTACCTACAATTCATTTAAACTTTTTAGGAAAGCATATCAAAGCGAGGTAAGCCCCATTGGACCTCACTTTGGAATTGTATTCTGACTTGAAGTCTACTCCCAATAAAGGCCGCTATCCGCTGGATTTGTTTTATTTAATTTTGTTTATTTAGAACATGATTGGGGGTGCAGATGGCAGTGTGATGAGGAGGAGAGGAAAGGGGGTGGATGCGCTGGGATCCTTTTGAGAGTGGCCTTGCCCTGATGAGAGAGGATGGAGCCAGAGTGGGCCGAGGCAACAGAGGCCAGTTGACCGCACCTTGGCCAGGTAACCTCAAGGTGACAGAGGCTGTAGGGACACGCCTCAGCACAGGGGCCAAGGTGACAGAGGCCAGTGCACCGCACCTCAGCCCGGTATGCATGGCAAGGCTGTCCATTTGGACAGGACCATTCAGAGTTGGTACAGCCAAATATGGGGTGGTTTAGGGCTGGTGGCGGGATGGGCCTTGGAAGCCCCATCTGTTACAGTTGCTCACAGGTTATTATGACCAATATACGGAGCAATTCATGGCCAAAGTTATTATGAAGCTTAATCAGCTGATGGGAGTGAGAGGTGTACTCTCTGCTCCCTACATCCAGAGACAAATGGAATGGTTGAGCATGTAAAAAGAACACTTGTGAATATTGTGCAAAAATTAACCTCAAGCAAACCATCTGAATGGAGCACATTTTTAAGCTCAGCCATGTTTGCTTACAACATTTAATATCACTCTACCACCAAGGTATCACTATTTCAGGTTTTATACAGAAGACATATGGCCCTGCCACCGCTGCTTTATTTGGTACTAGAAGATCCTGGTGAAAGCAGTTATCCTCAATACGTTGAGAAGCTTGTGGATACACTAATCAGATTGCAAAACCAAGCCTTTGACAACAGTTTTGTTGTTAAAAAAGCCTGACATGAAAAGGATTCAAAAGATCATTATGATTTAACTAAATTTGAAATCAGAGAAGAGGTACTATTCTGCAATACACATGGATCGGCCAAATACAGAATTTAAATCAAATTTGGGTTGGCCCATTTGAGGTTATCAAGAAAACGTCAAGGTTTGTTTAGACTATAAAAGAGGTTAAAACAGGCTATATATAATTGAGTCCATACAAAATTCCTAAGAAGATTTAAGAAGAGGGCCAATTAGGAGGAAATAAAATAAAAATAAGTATACACAATTATAGGAGAATAATAAATAAAAAAATATATAAGAATAATGAAAATAAAAATTAATAATAAGAAATAAATAATAAGAATGATAATAATATATAATATATAATATTAAGAAAAGAATATATAATAAAATCAAACTTTATTGAAAAATTAGTAATATCAGCCAGGTTTTTATTTCTCTGCTTCAAGGGGGAAGGTGACTCAGGACCTAATTATTCATCTTTGTGCATCAATTTGCCCAATCTGGTTGCTGGGCAATGAGGAAAAGGGCCATAGTGGCTTAAAGCCAGATGACCGCATGCTTGCAGTAGACAACTCCAAGAAAACTATTAAGAAAGGATACAAAGCTGCTTACCATAATCCAATCAAGCCCTCAATCAGGTGGAAAACAAGTGCCTAACAGAAGACAATTGACCAGGAAATCAGTCCAGTATTTGTAAGTCTAGAGACCCAACCTCTTGGGTTAGATTGGGAAAAGTCCCTTTTAGGAAAAAGAAGGGACCTAATGCCCCTGTGGAGCCCTTGGCTCAACTGGGGGACTTGGGTCATGTAGTGTATTAGCGTTAAGTCACTGCATTGGCACCAAAAGACCCCACTACAGTACCCCATTTGGCTGCTTCTGCTCTGATTGAAAGGATAAAAGAGGTCTGCAGTGAGGAAATACAGGCCAGGATCTTTCACCAGCAACTTCCCCTCCCTCTGAGCCCCACTCTGAAATCCTTTACATTCTTGGGTAAGAAGAAAATAAGCCTCAAAACTCAGGAAAAGGCTCCTGAGTCAGAAAACTGGGTCCAGGACATGGAATCCGAAATTCTGGGTCTGGGAAAGTCAATCCAAGTCAAAAATTCGCTTTCAGAAAACTTTAGAATTTTTTTAAAAATTTATTAGAATTGACCCTGGCGGAACCCAATTCAGCTTCCCCTTTAATCTGAGTTAATCCGCTTATGTTTGGATTGGTGAGAGTTCATCCCTGGCAGATCCAACGCTTACATTGCCAAAGCTTTCACAACCTTTGCATAAGCCGTATGACAAAGCCCTGAACCCAGGATGAGAACCCATGAGTATGTCAGCTATCATTTCCCCCAAAAAACGTACCCATGGCCCCCTTTTTCCCACTTCACATATATAAGGCAACTGCCTCTGTAAGGAGCAATTGTCAGTCCATTTTCACATTTGAGTTTTAATAAAACTTCATCCTCCAAAACCCACTCCACAAGCTCTGCCGCTTTTTTCTATTATAATCTTACTTAACCCAATGAAGTATGCAGCGTTCTACATCCTAGGGCCAATGGTTACCGAGTGGGCCCTCCAAGCCATCAATCTGGTAGCCTACCAAATGATAGCCACAATCTAGGAACTTGCCGCCAGCCTATGACGTTGATCCACCGCTTCAAGAGAGATCTCAAATCTGCCAAACTCTTCACAATGACCTGGTTTCCATTTGACTCCTGGTGGGCCAACTTCAGGTCCACCTCCCATTCCACAAAATAATTGGAAAATTCAGCCTAATCCGCCTCACCAATATGCTAGTGGTTCAGTGCAATTCAGGCATAGTGAGGCTGGCTCTGCTAATCGTGATTCTCCATTCAGAGGTGAGGACTTGCCATCCTCACAATTGCGAGGTGGGAACCAGGCACCAAACCATCTAGGCCATTCCACCAAGGGCTAATCCGGCCCAAAGCAATTTAAAAATTGATCTGACGTGCTGAAAATGTACCCAACCTTTCTACCCAACCTGAAACCCCCCAATGGATGCAAGATGAGGCCTAGGCCTCCCAGTAGTTGAAGTGATTTGATTTGATTTATGAAGCCAATCATCATTTTGAAAATTTGAAAATTTCTATGATTTACAAAATTTTTCTATTATAAATCAGTCAAAAATAGGTGGAAAAATGAAGCCAAAGGTCAACATCTGCAAACCCAGGAGGATTGGTCGTCCTTCTTGCCTTTCCCACCCTTAGGGGATGCCCCAGAAAGACCTGCAGTTGCCCCATTGCAGCCATTTGGTTTGTTATGGGGCCTTTGGTATGTTAATTAACTTTTATTTCCCTCACCAGAATAATAGGGGATCCCTCCTCCAACTGTTCAGAACTGCTATGCTTTGGCATTCTGGGCTTTCCACTGAGTTGTTACACACCTAGATTGGAAGCCCAGTCTTACTTTAGTCAGCAGATTCCATGACAGTACTGGTACATTTCCAGAGTTTCAAGTTGAGCACGATATACCTGGGTTTTCCATTGCTTAATAAGAGTGAAAACATGCAAGAGCTGGCTAAAGGCATTTGATTAGGGATGATACACATAAGATGGCTGAGTAAGGCCATTCTCAGAAGGTAGTCATCTGCGCTATTCTGATGAATGGCCTTGAAAGCTGCCCAAACAGCTGAGCGGAAGTGAACATCCTGAACATCATGTGTGTTAAAGCCCAAGGAGGAAGTGAAATCAAGCCAATTTTTGAGTGCAACGGACCAGGAACTCAGGACATCCTCAACAAAGCCATCAACCTGAACAAAATCTTGAGGTTGTATGGAAGGATCCTTGGCGAGAAAAATTTGAGCAAGGTTAAAAAGCTGCTCATATCTGGCTCTTATTTCATTAAGCTTTTGACCCCAACAAGAATAGTTAATGAACCCAACACCACATTATAAGCAAAAGCCATCAAGAAATGGCTGAGTGCAAAGATAAACTCCGCCAGAAGATCTCCATCCTAATATATTAATTAAAGCAAAAGGTTGTCTCTTTAGGATCAAATGAACACCTGAAAGTGTCCCTCAGAACAATTATTGAATGAGAATAAAGTCTGTACCCTATCAATTTTGAGTAGGATCAATAACCAGGATAACCTCTTCTTTGATAATGGTCTTGGGCCAAGTTGATGTCATGACAGTTGGCACAGAAATGAGTTGACCCAACTTTGCTGCTCGGAGAGAACCTACAATAATGTGCATACACATAGTTCTATCTAATTGATTTAACTGACGCCATTGTTCAGGCTCAAGTGAAGTGACAAAAAACCGGTAGGCGGAGGAAGAACTTTTTTTAGACATTGAAGGTGAATTTGGGAAAACTCAGGGTTTATATTCAAGTCAAGTGGGGGGAAATGTTAATTTTTGATGGTTGCTTCAAAAGTAACCCTTCAAGAAAACCATCAATAATAATAGATTACTTTTATTGATGGATCCTTTGATCCTTCCCAATTTATCTGCATAATTTAATAAAACAGATTCACCTCAAAATTGCCTTGATTGCATCTAAATGACCCGATTATTATAGCTAATAATAGCTATGATATAATAATATTATAGCTGATTATGAGATCCACTTGGGTGAACCAAGTGATCTATGGCACAAGCCTAATAGCAGTTATGATCTTAAATCAAAAGCAATTAATGAGATCTATTTATAATGTATGTTGATCATCATAATCAGCATTATAGTACTTGCACATAGACAGCCTGAATAGGAAGTACCTAGTACTATTGAGAGGCCTGCCAACGTCCCAATTAGGGGTATATTATAATTTAAACTCTATATTTTTATTCTCCCATATTTATTATATTTTTTCATCTGTATGATGAAACATAATTGGACTGATTGAGAGGCTAATTTAAACCACTGAGGTGTTAATATTAAGCCTAATAATCTTCCCAATTATAAGAGTAGTAGTGCCTCCAATTAGGCTGAAATGATTGTAATAAAGTTAATTTGTGGGCCAAATAAACTTGAGGATATTTTAATAACCACTGCCATAATCCATAGCAGATTGGCATGGTTTTAATGAACTCATCTAATAGATGAGTATGGCCAGTAGATGCCCTAGAGGTATAAAATACTGGCGCCTGGCCCTAAAATAAAAGCATCATCATTCCATATAATCATATTTCATCTTATATTGTATTATCTTAATTTGACTTTCATAATATGAAGTGTAGAAAAGCATTCAGGGGAGCTTGTCATAATTACCTGTGTATAGAGATTTCCCAATTAGAGAGGAAAAATATACCCAAAAGAAGACCAGAAGAGTCATTTAATGATGTTTATCTTTGTGAGCTTCCAAACAGTTAGGAAATACCGTAAGACACATAGCATAATTGAAGACTTATTGGCCAAAACTCTTTTCAACTATTGAAACAGGAATACATTAAAAAGTGAGTTAGTCCTCAATTTCTCACACAATGCTCTCGCTTTGTTTTGAACACCTGTTGACCATCTAGGAGATCAATCACCATGCGCACCTGTGCAGTTTCATCCACTGCTTGTGCAGTTTAAACATGAGATACAACCAACCTCAGATTATTGAATGAGGTACAATGTACACAACGGCTGGGAAGTGTTTGTGCACATCACCACAGAACTTTTTCTAAAGCGCTATTAAATTAATATCCAGAAAAACTCAAATTCCATGCTCCACTGACAAAAGGGGCTGGGAGTGCATAGTTTTGATGTACTGGTTGCATTTTACTTGCCAGGCTAAAACTCCAAGTGAGATATTCACCAATGTTTTATTGTTTTTACATTGGCCACTGGTTTCATTGAGATATTTTTGAACTTTAAACGGTGCAAAGGTTGACCCTGTGCCCTTTACTACGCTTGCCCAACCTTAACCCAACATTGAGCGCACACTCATCTCCTCATATCAATTATTAAACTTACCAATATTGAATTAAATTGGTTGCAATTAGTGATTGCAACAATAAAGAAAAAATTTTAGTATCCTTAATTCAATATTTCCAATATCTGATAAATCTAATAGCCATCTTGACCATTTTTTAAATCCCTCAACTGGCGCTCACTACATTGGTGCCTCAAAGTTGTCAAAGTATAATTTTTTACATAAATTTAACTTTTTTAAATTATATAAATTTTTACATGAGGTGGGCTGACCTGGGGACATACCGCACCAATTAGGGAAGTGAAGAAAATAGGAAAGGAAGGTAAAACCTGGAAAACCTCCATGCGTGGTGTATGATAGGCCAGGAACTCTATGGACCGCCTTTGCTATTTGCTATCTCAGTTTGGGGCATTGGTGTGCAAAACCAACACATTCAAAATCATCCCCTACCCAAAGTCCGTTACTGGGATTGAACTTGGGAGGCAGTGGTAGAGGGTCCATACTCTACCAAAGGGGTATCCTCCTTTTTTTTACATAAATTAGAAAATAAGTATAGTCAATATTCTACTCCCACCCTTAAAGCAAGTACCTTAACAAGGTGGACAGCACCTCTTAATATGAGCTATCTACCACGCATCCTGGATAACTTGAAGCTTTGAGCTACCTTTGAGTTCATCTTATCTACCATTAATCTATATCTATATTGTATTATATACAAGGGCATCAACATAAGAACACATCTTACAGATGTGATTACTTACTAGGAGCCAATTCAGACGGTCCCTGGCCTCTTCCATACCATACACTATGAGGTATCTCTATGCCTACTCACAACTGCCTTTTTGAAATTTAAGTACCTGGGCAGACCGCTATGCCTGCCACTTTGCACACCTTGTAATCTCCATATTCTACAAGCCATGGTAATGTATTTCCAGCAGGTAGTATTGCATCTAGAGTTGACTCAAAACTTTTGCATAAACGTTGTAAATTTTTATAACGCCAGTTCACATCTGCCTGAGATAACTTTGAGGCTATAATGAACAACTGAAGCCTTTTAGATAGGGTCAAAATCAGATTGCCTTGATCAACTCTAAAGTCTATAGGTATAATGATAACCAGATGAACAACCTACTAGATTTTATGGTCAAAGTACGCTATCAGGTTTAGCAAGTGTTAGGATTTTTGCCCATATTCCCAGCTTTCTAGATTACCTGGTATTGCTAGGGGAAAAATTCCCCAAGGCGAAGTGAATTGAAAGTCGGTTGACCCAAATTTTGGGGGAACTACGTTTAGGGGATTTTAGGATATTTATCTGGTCGTATCCATTGGGGATCATTCTGAATTAATACCTAATATCTCATCAGGTGGAGTGGCTGACGAAATAAGGGCATCTGATAGTAATTAACTATCAGGTGTACCAATTGGGATTGGATGGGTTTCATCACCAACTGATTGAGAATCTTTAATGAGTTGTGAGGTGAGTGATGCCACCTGCAACTAGCGAATCAATTGGTTGCTAGCCAATTATGGATGATTCGCTTGAATTGAGAGGAAAACGTTAAGGATATGTTTCCAACTCTTTCATTTGAGGTCTCAAGGATGTCTAACGTCAGAATCCTAGTCAGGATGGGGAAGACCATTGCTGCTGAGACGAGGAAGGGTGATTCAATGGCAACAGCTGCCATTTCATTGAAGAGGTGTCAACTGAGGGTTAGACAGCCAAGTCCCCTATAAATTACCTAGAATTCACTATAATAAAACACACACAAGAACACAAAAAAACACACTCAAGTACACTCAAGTATTACACTGAAATATACTCACTGATTGACACAAGTTCACGGTTGGGAAAGAACTAATAAAGAACCCTATTAGTTTGACTGTAGATTTGTTAATAGTTAGACTATCAGCATTGAGCGTGAAGATTCCATCTCAAGGATATTATTGCAGAAGGCAATTGTTGGTAGACTCTCAGAGAAGAGTAGAGATCTGAGTGGGGATCTAGAGATGAAGGGAACCATGGCTAAGGGATTGCTGCCAACTGTGTGTTGGGCTGAAGGGGACTGTCATCAGAGGATCTTAACAAAGATTGAGTGGACAGGATTTTAGGGAACAAATCCCTAAGAGTGCGATATTCAGTATTATCAGAAATACCGGCCAAAGCATTGGGCCTGAAGATAATTCTAACTTGACTATGGATAATAGTCATCATACTATTATCAGATTATATATATTCTTACAACGCGAGGTGCATGAGGAAACTGAACCTGTGCAGTAGAAAGATTACTAGGGTTGACCTCTGATAATCAACTCCTAAGAGTAAAATTTTTACAAATTGGTGCTCACTACAGGGGTAGTTGGTTAGAAGAATTAATCCAGAATGTCGTACAAAGAAGATGTTTCTAATCTTAGAGATAAGTTACTGAAGGAAGTAACGAAGGTGGAATGTGAAGAGGATCACCTTCAGTGGCATTCACCCAGATCAGCAGTGGAGCTCTGAGTGAAGCAAAATGAAGATACTTAAGTTCAGGGAAAAGGACTTGCAGCCTAGATATGGAACAATCTAGTGGTGCAAGTAAACCGGTTCCACCAGACATCTACTTGAGATGAAGAGTATCAGCAAGATCAACTCAGGTTGAAATTGGATCCGCTTTATATAGTCCTGAGGGGAGAGTGTTTAGATGAGGCATTGGACAAAATAAGAAGCAATCAATCTGGAGAATTGGGTTGCCATACTAATGAAGTCAAAAGAAGAAATGATTGATCCAAAATAGTGGAGGAAATCATTTGGTTTAATAACACTCAATCACTGGTCAAAAGTTGCTGGATATGACTTCATCAATTCCAGAGACATTGGATGAAGCTAACGATGCCAGAACGACCTGTGTAATTAAGGATAGCCATGTAGGCTGAAAATTTTTTTCAGGAGAAAAAACGAGCTGGACAATTGGACGAAATGTTGGCTAAAGATACAAAGATCTGAGAAGCATCAGTCTGCCAAATAAGAGATAAAATTAGGGCCTGATGGACGAATTTCCAGTCAGTATTAAAGGCCTAATTCAGGAGAGCTGCCCAGGGTCAGCAAGTATGGCCTATACATGAGAGGACAGCGCTGCTGGTCATATATGGAGAAAGGTTAATACTAATTGGTAGTATTGAGTCTAAGAGAAAATAATTGCAATGTTCCTAGCGGTCCTCTGAACCATTAAATGGTTATGTCCTGAATTTTTGGTCAAGTCCCAGAAGGGGACCACTGAACCAAATGGTTGGTTAAATCTTAAGAGGATAAGATTTTGAACCATGATAACTGGTAGGTTTAAGTACCCAGAACCCAGTTAAGATGAAGGGAAAGGAAGGACCTCTGAGCCTTTTGTAGGTTGCAAGTCCCATTGCAAAAGAAAAATACAAAAAAATATATAGAATATTAAAATATCGATTTATGTCTATGAGTTCAGACCCAAGATTTGATAAGAAATCCTGATGGCTGAATGGAGGAAACTCCGCCCTCAATGAGATGAACTTATCAGCTGGAGTAGCCAAAAGTATCAACTATTGGTTGATTAAGAGAAAATCGCTGATCTGTTAGAAGCCAGCAAGAGGAGATGCTCAAATTATTGAAAAATATCAGAGAAAATTAGCCCAAAAATGACCAGGAAATTGGGATACACATGAAGTAAATTGCAAGGTCAATAATGGGGAAATCTGCCAATCAGGCCAAATTGAGACAGTTCTACAATTTAGGGTTTCAACATGAAATGGGATTACTGGCCAGAGCGGCTGAAAGCATCAACTTATTAATTGATTGAGAGCAGCTCACAGATCTTCCAGAAGGGCAGAAGAAGGAGGTGCTCGAATTATCTGAGAGATATCAGGAAATATTTGTGCAGGATGATCACAATTTGGGATGCGCGCAAGGCATAATTCACAAAGTTGACACCAGAGAAAATTTACCAATAAGAATGAGACCAATCCGAAGATTGAAAGCCACTGAAGCGGTAGTGGAAGATGAGATTAGCAAACTAGTAAAGCATGGGCTTCTAGTTCCATCATCAAGTCCCTGGGCAAGGCCAATTTTGATTATAAAGAAAAAAGATGGATCAAATCAGGTAGTGATTGACTATTGGAGGCTGAATAAAATTATGAAGAAGGATTCATATCCCCTACCGAGTTGATGCTACCAGTACTGCAAGATTCATCCTGGATCAAATAGTATACCAGCATGGGTGTCCGCAAGTTATACTGAGTGATAATGGGACCAACTTCACATCCCATGTGATCCTGAGGCTGGATGAAATAATGGGGATCCGGGGAGTTGTGTCAGTACCATATTGGCTGGAGACAAACGGACTGATAGAACAGGTCAATGGGATGCTGGCTGCAACGCTGAGGAAGCTAGTCACAGGGAGAACTTCCATGTGGGGAATGTACCTGAGTTTGGTGACGTTCACCTACAGCATTAGTTATCATACAGCGATGGGAAAGATGCCATTTGAATTACTTTATGGGAGGAAGGCCGCATTACCACCAATATTATATTTGGTAGTAGAACCTACATCGGGGATGAGTACCAAACAATACCTGAACCAACTGATGAGTATCCTGATCGATATGCAATTGCAAGAATTTGATACTACCTAAAGAAAAGGATACAAGTGAAATTGACAGATGACCTAAACTGACTGCCATTGGAAAAACATTAAATAAGAGAAAGAGCTTCCTATTGCAATACACATGGTTTCGGATGAAGAAACAAGTTGGATGCATTATGGTTGGGTCCATTTGAAGTAATCGCTAAGATGGTGATTGATGCTTATTCCATCAAGAATCTATTTGATGGAAGTGTAGTAAATCAAGTCCACGCTAAATATTCAAATAAAAAGGATTGAAAAAATAAAAAAGAGTTTCTGAAGGACCAATGAACTGTAAAAAACTGGTAGGTTTAAGTGCCAAGGATCCAGTTTGGGGGAAAAGATGGACCTCTGAACTGAAACAAGGTCAAGTCCCATAGAAATTTTTTTTGATAAAAGATATTGGATAAATAGTAATAATAAATATATATATATAAAGCGTAGATAAGAATAAAGAAGCCAATATATTTTTATAAATTTTTATTTTTTTGATCATCCTCAGTGCGAAGATGCTTCCACCTATGTCACCTCTTGGGGGAGGGAGGATGGATCGTAGTAGGGAGGAATAGTCCATCAAAATTGATATGCAATCAGACACTTACAAGGGTGAGTCCTACTTGAAACCACGTTCGTTGAGCTGATGCTGAGCCCTGAGAGAACACGACTAGGGGAAGAGAAATAGATATGTCAGAGGATGCCAATCATGAAATCCTGGAGTGGGGTGGAAAACAGCAATAAAGGAAGAGGCAATCAGTGAATAACCAAAGTAATCCCAATAAGGCACTGGTGCTGGAAAATTTGTCTTGAGTGCCTGCCAACGGGCCTCATCAAGAGCACTGGACATGTGAGCTGGCAGCAAAGAAGGAATACTCAAGGGAGGTTGTCAAATCATACCCTAATTAGCGCCATCAACAGAAGATAGCGATGGGAAGCTCCAGAGAAAAGGTAGTCATGTAACGAATGGATTGCATCCTATAAATGATGACTACGGGCTTCACAGAAGCTGAAGCTGAATGATCGATGAAAGTCAGGTGAGGCTGGAAGCTTTGTCAACCAACTTCAAAGAACTTGGCTGGCAAAGTGGAGAGCATAAGCGGCAGTATCCCAATCCAGAAGGTTGACCAGATCTGAGGGATTCAGCGCTAATGACAATGCCTCAGTGACTTGCATGCAAAGTTCAGCATAGGGAGCTCAGTATGAATGCTGTTCCTAATTTTAAGCTCAGAAACCAGTACAGCGGGTTTGTAGAATTGACTGAGTCAGAAGAGGAACTCAGGGAGCAAATCCAACCTGGCCAGGAACAAAAATATAGAGCATTCATCATAACCTCTGGAGCATCACCAATGATGTTCAGAGCCTCAGTGAAAGGAGCCAAATCCAGAAGGGTTTTGAAGTCCAACTCGGGGATTGACTGCATGGGAAGAGTCATCTGAGAGTTATTTGAAACGATGGCACGCCTGAATTCAATGGGATTGGATACCATTTCCAGTAACTTGATGGAAGGACTAGCTGCTTGCACCAGGCTAGGCATATGAGTCCTAGAAGGACCATAGAAGAGGGTCCACCGAGCATCCTGACTCATTTGCTGAAAGAGGCAGAGGTCCAAATTGGACAGACTGTTAAGAAGTTGCTGATAATGAGAGTCTGAGGTTGACATATGAGCAGGACTAGAGGGGGGATGTCAGACTGATATAGAAGTTGACATTATGCACCCTACACTCCATTAGGCTCCAATTTCAGGAAATTAATTTCATAAAATTAATGAAATAAGCTTTCTGAGGGAAGAATGACTTACAGCCAAGAGGTTATAAATGAAATAACGAAGGCGAATATAAATAATTATTCTTAATTAAGCCGCGAGACAAATATCAACGGCAAGAGTCTCCTGTCTAGGATGAGGAGAGAATCAGGAATTCTAGGATGCTGGACCAAGAAACCTGAATATGACAGCGAGTCATATACCCTGATGGGGGGAAAACCGGATCCCAGGAAAAAGATTATCATGAGTATATCAATCAGCCTAGCACAACAAGAGGTTGTGGGGACCGCACTCTGAGTAGGCAGTAGCAAGGAGGAAGAGGAGGAATGCCATATGCCGAAGGTCATCCCAAGCAGCGTTGAGTATTGATGAAGTACTCCACTTGAACCAATGAAGTATTTGACCAGGTGTCTGAAGCGGTGTTTCCATGCCTAGTCCTTTTCTCACTAGAAATCTAGGCAAGAGGGGGATGTGTTGGGATTTTTGCCCATATTCCCAGCCTGCTAGATTACCTGGTATTGGTAGGGGAAAAATTCCCTAAGGTGAAGTGAATTAGAAATTGGTTGACCCAAATTATGGAGGAATAGCTTGGGGGATTTTAGGATATTTATCTGGTCATATCCATCAGGGATTGATCTGGATGAATACCTAATATCTCATCAGGTGGAGTGGCTGAAGAAATAAGGGCATCTGATAGTAATTAACTATCAGGTGTACCGATTGGGATTGGTCAGGTTTCATCACCAATTTATTGGGAATCTTTAATGAGTTGTGAGGTGAGTGATGCCACCTGCAACTAGCAAATCAATTATTTGCTAGCCAATTATGGATGATTCGCTTGGATCAAGAGGAAAATGTTAAGGATACATTTCTGACTCTTTTATTTGAGGTCTTGAGGATGTCTAACATTGGAATCCTAGTCAGGATGGGGAAGACCATTGCTGCTGAGACGAGGAAGGGTGATTCAACAGCAACAGCTGTTTTTTCATCGAAAGAGGTGTCAGCTGAGGGTTAGACAGCCAAATCCCCTATAAATTTCCTAGAATTTACTATAACAAAAATCACACAAAACACAAAAAAACACACAAAAACACACTCAAGTACACTCAAGTATTACACTGAAATATACTCACTAATTGACACAATTTTATTGTTGGGAAAGAACTAATAAAGAAACTTATTAGTTTGACTGTAGATTTGTTAATAGTTAGACTATCAGCATCTAGCGTTAAGATTCCATCTTAAGGATATTATTGCAGAAGGCAATAATTGGTAGACTCTCAGAGAAGAGTAGAGATCTGAGCGGGGATCTAGAGATGAAGGGAACCATGGCTAAGGGATTGCTGACTGACTGTGTGTTGGTCTGGAGGGGACTGTCATCAGAGGATCTTAATAAAGATTGAGTGGACAGGATTTTAGGGAACAAATCCCTAAGAGTGCGATATTCAGTATTATCAGAAATACCGGCCAAAGAATTGGGCCTGAAGATAATTCTAACTTGACTACGGATAATAGTCATCATACTATTATCAGATTATATATATTTTTACAACGCGAGGTTCACAAGGAAACTGAACCTGTGCAATAGAAAGATTACTAGGGTTGACCTCCAATAATCAACTCCTAAGAGTAAAATTTTTACAGCCAGTCTCTTGAAAGTTGGTGTTCAGTTACAAATTAACAAGTCTACTTGGTTCAAATCATAGTCTAACAAAAAACAATAATCCACAAGTTACAGAAGCATTGTTAGGAACTCTGCTTGGTGGAAGATGTTTGAGAGCTCATTATACTTGAAGGACTAAAGGCCCTATCAGACCTTCTGGGCCCTCATGGGAGCCATGGGTTTTATGGACCCTCCAGACATTTCAGATCCTTGAAACCAACTAGATACTTGAGCCATGTGTTCCACATTTCCGATTGTTGCTTAGGATCTTTGAAAGGAAAAGATATATCATCCATGGACCAGGATTTACATATTAGTATGAGAGTAGCTTAGAAATGCAGCGTTTACTCTAATGGAAACCAAAATTGATACAAGCCTCTTCTTGGAAGTGTAGAAAAGAGAGCTGGAAATCCTGGAACTGACTACTAAATCAACAGATGCTTGATTTTCTTACTTAGAACCTATATGCGGTAACCTTGAAGTCCAGTTCAGCAATTAAAATGTTAGCTACAGGGCTAATATAATGATATCTAGGTCCTAATAAGCCAGTACAGAAGACCTCATCTGCCACTCTCAATCAGTGCATAAGTAAACTTCAAGCTATCATGAAAAGCTTATTCTAACAAATTAATAAAATAGGATCATTAAATATATACTGAGACAGGATTTTCTGATAAAGGTCCTAGCGTTTTGCTTGCTATAAACACCCGCTTATCTCCCATATTGTCTAAATTAAAGACAAGCTTTATGGAGAGGCTATAGAGGGCAAAGGAAGCATAATCTATTTATAGAGATCTACTGAAGCAATGGAAGGCAACTGACCCTTAGAAAGAGAAGCACTTGCTCACCTGAATCAGCCAAGAAGCCTTAAAGTAATATCGTCCCTCATCTAAAGAATGCCACACCTAGGAATAGGTCAAAACGTTCTAAATTAGTATTTTGGAAGTATCAAACATACTTAAATTAAAAAAGCGGTTATAACAATATACAAGCATTAAGATATACCAACTAGATTCTAAATCTATTTTTTTCTTTAGTGCTCAACCTTTAGCCAAAATTAACTAGATTAATTCAGCAACTCAACCAATGCTGTGGTCTCAGACATTGAGTCACGTCCTAGGACTCAGCTATATATGCTTGTTCTGAAAATGACCCCACTTAAATTAAAAAAATCTCTGAATGAGATCCCTTTGGCCCTGATTAACAAGGAAATGTCCCCTTTGTAGCCTACAATCTGGCTTTTACATGCTGTTTGAGCAAAAAATAAAACAATTGAGCTTCTATGAATTTACTGTTAGGGTCAATGACACACTTCCAAGAAATCTGGCGAAAATGTGTTGAAGAGGCAGAAAATAGGCTTGTCATTATGAAAAGGAGACTCTTTATGTTTTATTTTTCAAAAGCCTCTAACCCAAATTATTTACAACTTGTATAGCTTGACATCACTGATTATAGAGATTTGTAGGAAAGAGATTATTTCATTTTTTATTTATGAAAAACAATATTGCTTACTCTTAACCTTCCCACAATTCCCTAAATTCTTCACTCTGACTTTACAATTAAGAGATGTGATATACATATAGCTTTAATTTAACAAAATTTATGTCCATATGCTTATTGACAATAAAACTTGGTAAATTTTATCTCATCAAAAATCATAAAAAACATCAAAATTGCATCTAAATTATTTCATTATAAAAATATGGTACCTCCAGAACCAAGTGCACTCAGTCTATCAAAGCTTATTCTTGGGATTCTTCCTATATAAGGTAGAAGGCTTGTCCCAGGGAGATCAACAGATACTAAAATGTAGGACTTAGATTTATTCGAGGTATGCTGACCAGGGGACAGACAGTACCGATCACAACACTCAAAATGGCAAAACAAACTACTAACCAGGTGGGAAGCAGAAACTGCTTAACCCACCATGGCAGAGGGTGAGGAGGGGTCAGGGGTTGGTTTTCAGAAAGACCCACCTCGATCAAGGGGTGTTGGTTACAGTACCAGATCAGAGCAGAGAGCCAGGGCGTTGGGGCATCTGCATAGTGGGGGCTGAGGTCAGCGTAGTAAGAGTTTTCCACTTCTGCATCAAGATAATGATGGGAAAGTGTTTCAACAAAAGCTGCGAGGAGAACTTCAGCTTCTTTGCGGGCTTCAGGAAGTTGGGTGAAAAGGGAGATACTGTGGCGGGTGATTTTGGCTGAGGGGTTGAATGAAGCAAGCGTTGCGACATTCATAACAGCGATTTCAGCATCATCAAATAGTTTTGAGATGTCACTGCAGGGAGATTCAGGGAAGTCGGGGGGAAGAAGATGGTGGGCAGGCCATGCTGGAGCTGAGCCACTGACTGGGCCACCGCGGTGCGTAGTTTTGGGCAATGAGAGAGGCCACCGCAGCTAAGGCGAGCTGGTGGTCACTTTGGAAGGGGGCTGTATTGGGTAGAGGAGCGAAATGGTGAGGGGTAGGGGTTTCATCAAAGTCGGGAAGGAAAAATTCTGCCTGACCATAATTGCCATGGCAGAGAGGTTGACCTGTATGCTTACTAATGAGGATATTACCTGATTTATCAGTTTCAGCCAATAGATCCCATGGATTTTGGTTCACTGGAATAGTGGCATTTAAATTTGAGTGGGTAGGATTGGGCGAATGGCAGCTGCTTGGGTGTGAATGTTGGTCCAAGCATTGCTCTGATTGGCTGGCTTAGATTTAGGTGGGAGAGTGAGGATGGAGGTTTTGGGTGGGGCTGATTTTCCATGTGGGCCCACTGAACGAGATTGGAGGGTGGGAGGGGGCAGCAAAGTGCCCCATACTGAACCTCCAGAGGGGGCTCAGAAGTTGCATCTGCGGATTTGGCCTTAGGGCACGCTCTTTTTGCATGGTCGATGCCAAAGCAGAGGGAACAAATCTGCCTACCATTATCGACTCAAGCCCAAAAGAAATGATCTGGCGCTGCAGCCACACTAGCGCGGGGTGGGATTTGTTGGGCTATGGTAGGGTGGTGTGGTATGATGGTGGCTGTTGCACGAGGAGCAGCAAGGCGTTCTGCACCAGATGGAATGGCAAAGATGAGGTTGGGCTGAGTGCCATAAGCCATGAGCCCCGCGACCAACTGGTCATACAAAACCTGGGGTGGAAGGTGGGATGGGAGATTTGCAAAGGATACCACTAGCGTGGTGTCTGAAGGGAGGCGAGTACGGGTTGTGGGAATGTGGGTTTTTTTATAAATTAGAGGAGTTTGTGCTGCCGCTTCAGCATCCTCCTCAGATTGGAACCCAACGTCAAAGTAGCCCTTAAAAGGGCGGAAGTCTATAAAGCCAGCTGGCGCAAAGGCTGTAGTGGCTAGGTCAATAATTGCCTTATCAGCATATGGGAACAAACGCCCATAGTCCACTCTGAGGCAATAGCGGATAGCAGAGCGAGGGAGGGCGAGAGGATGGGGGCGAGAAGGGTGGACGCGCGCCAGGTGGAGCGCTAAGTCCCGTGGGGGACAAAACGGTTGGAAGCAGTGGGCGGGCTGTTTGAACCCGTCCAAACGCGCTTGCCTGCAGGGCGGAAAACGCTAGGTGGGGGTGCACTGCTACCCCACACTGGGGTGGCAGGCGGCAGAGCCAAGGACATCAAAGAATAGGTTTTTGGGCAGATGGCTGTAGATAAATAAACTTAAATTTAAAATAGCTCAAAAGTGACTTTGAGCGGTTAAAGAGAGTTCCTAAAATGTAGGACTTGATTTCCAAGAAGCTCAAATGGTCCCATAAGTCCCAGATTAAGTTTCAGTTTTATATCAACAATTTAGGTTATTATTTAGAAAGTACTTTAATTACTCTAAATTGGTCAATAAGCATTCTAACCATATTTGTGAATATTTTACCTAATTTTGAGACCGCATTCTCATGATTCCAGCATCAGTGGCCTAACAATCCCAATATCCTTATCAGCTGTTCATTCTGGAAGCTAGCAAGTTGGACATCTAAACATGAACTATTGGAAGAACTCCTACTAGAGGTTAATCTAATTTATCTTATGCTATAAAACTATTACTAGGAAATCAAAAAACTCAGCTGCCCTTTCAGGTGGAACGCAATGATGGACAAACTATTTGGGAATCATAATTGACTAATGAATCACTTCCTTGAAAATCTCAGTATATCATGTTTACCCTTTCCCTTTCAACTGTGCTATAAATAGTACTGTCTTCTTTTTAAATAAAGTGCCTTTTCAGGGTATATTTTAATTATCTTATTTTCAATTAATTTTTTTCCTATTTTAATAAATAAAGTTTATCCATTGCTTCTTATGAAGCACCTGTCCTCTCATCTAATTGTGATGCACTAAGCTCCTGTATTCAGCCACTATGTTGGGCTCCCACATGCTTGCACCTGCGAGGCATCTGGAAGAAGCTCAACATTTACTTTTTTATCCACACCTTGTTTGGTAGAAGCCATCAGTCACTCCAACCATGTCCTATAAGATCTAAGATACATTCTACTATTAGGTAATAAGTTCTATATAAGTTTGCCGCTATATCATGGAAGTTACATGGCTTTTCAGTCCTTTTTAGAACATTGGTTACCATTAATATTGAATACAATAAAAAATTTGATTAGGGTGTCAAGGCTATGCCTGCTTAATATATAAAGACAACCAAGAAAAGCACATCAATTACCACACACAAGGGCCCCAAGTTTGAAAGCCACCGCTGGTGGACAATAGTCATAAAGGGATGCCTCAGTATGCTCTGGAGCTAACGCCAGAACCACATATAGCGCAGGCTATTATTAAACTTAAGTCCATGTGAACATATTGGCTAGACACCTATAATATTTGGTGTAGAAAACCTCTCATTAAAGGATGCATTAAAAAATAGGAATTCTTTACCCTGCCTATAAAAAGCTAATTTTGGTATTGATAGTCAATCTCACCTCAAAACTTTGAGTATTAAAACACAATAGCATACATAATCCTGCTGTTGATTTGTAAAATCTCTAGCTTTCAAGACTCTAAAGGTATATGTGGCTTCAGCCTAGAACAGTCCACATCCGCGGCTCTAGTAGAGGCTTCTTACAGATAAAATTCTATTTATGTAAAGTAGAATAAGGCTGTAGAATAAATGTAGAATTACTACAACCTTTTCTCAACCATCTCATACAACTTTGAGGAATGAAGGGAGTGGCTTACTGCATCAAAATGATAGAAACACCATTAAAAAGAGCTCAACCTTATTATAAAATTTAAGACAAAGAATTTGTAAAAAACTGATAATTGAATTAAAATTGATTTAAGTTTAAGTTATTAAAGAGTTTAGTCCAAATTAAAAACTACTGAAAAGTGAATTTATTGACCAAACCCATTTTTTGCAATGGTACAATGACCCATTCAGAATCAGAAGGACCCCAATGATTCAAAGGTTCTGGAATCTTTTAAAACTAATAACAAAGGGCTTACTTCACAAAGGGTATTAAATTTTGTAACAGAAGCATTTCCTACTCGACCTAGAAGCATTTGTCATTTCTGAGTAAATATAATACACTATATCCTCATGCCCCATGTTGCTGATGCCCCTACCCCTATGTTGTCCACCATGGTCCGCCAGCTAAAGCGGGTGCCAGACAAAAGTTTCCCCAAAGCTTCCTCGCCTTCTGATATGGCTTCCTAGGCTGATAACCTAGGGGCTACATTAAACATTTTTGTAATTTATGATAATCCCTTTGTTTGGCCCATTTGAAAATAAAGATGCGTGGCGGCTCCCCCTTTTGGGTTGGGCACCACCAGTGCTAAAAAATAATACACTATATCCTATATCACAATTAGTTATATAACAAATAATGTGCCTTATTACCTTAGTCAATAAAATCCTGTTAAGAAAGATGATGGGCTGCAAAGTTGATATTACTGTAGCCTTTGAAGGACTCACCAAATTTTCCGGATTTCTGATAATTTGTGCACCCTTCTAGGTGCTTATGAGACTACCTAGGAAAACATAATTTCAAGGAAATGAATTTTTAGAGATGACTAAACTCTGATAAATGATGGCATGAGTACAATAAAATGGGTACACTACTTTAACCATGTATTCCTAACCATAGTATGAGAGAAGTACAATGTAAAGCGTCAACAAATTTTATTCTTATAGCTCTAACTTTACAAAAGATTAGCTTTAGCCAGCTGAAGTGATTATTCTTGTAAAAAGCTTTAATACATGGCACTTTACATCTGAAGGATGGACAAGTAGAGCTTACACCTCCATAGCCACTCATAACCTTATGTAAACTTATTCACCAGCAATTCTCTCAAACTATAAAATGGGTTTTCCTGAACGGATTCCTATCTTTGTAGTTTCTACATGCTGATATTTATCTTAAGATGTAACTTCTGAGATTGTATCACAAGATATTTAAAAATTGGTTTTATCAAGCAGCTCTATTCCCACCTTGTTGTTTTGAATAAAACTGCCTCTAATTTGAAAAAGATAAAAGAGAAGCCATACTTGACAATTTGATTGTTACAAATAAATTTGAAGGTCAGATTATAAGAAATAAAAATAGATTGTGTATATTACAAAAATGAGGTACTAACATATTCTAAGTGCCACTACCTCATCCAACAATGATTCAAAATCTGTTACTTAGTTAACGCCCATATTGCTTAAATAAATAACAGACAATGCTCAAATCTCAAAATTTATCAATTAGATTAACCATCTAGATTAACATGAAATTCTTCCCAGTAAAAGAGGTATGCATAAAAGAATGAACTCAAGCATTTGATTGCCCTATGGGATTAGGATAAAGAGGATCGCCAAGAACACATGGGACTCCAAAGCCAACTGAATCCTCTGTTCCAACAAAACCTCCTAGAATAGTGGTCCTCATATCATTGCCTTGCCTTTTGATCCTCCAATGAGGTTATAACAAATCCTGATTTTTAGATTATATTGTGAACCAAGAATGATAATTGTGGGCCTTGTCTCAGGTAATTGGATGAGTATTAGTAAGACTACTTAGACCCTTACTTGATTTTGGAAGCACTTTGTGATGTGGTTGCTAATATTCACCATTATTGCGCGGACATATGTACTAACTAAAGAGACCACCAATCTACTATAGATTACATAATTTATTAACTCACCTTGTTACTAAAAGCACTAGAAATCAACAGTGAGATGTGCGGCATAAGATCAACAATCATGATGAAAATTTTAAAATTTACCAAACCATTGTGATCAGGGCATCCAATAATCATGTGAATCAATATTGCGAAGGTTTTTGAAGATTTCAACTCCCTTTTTCAGCAACTTGATTACACTAGTATGCAGGCTAATGTACCTGAGAATAAACTCTCATAAGCAAAATGATCTTCTACCCTATATACACATGATTTCAACTCCTGTAGATTCTTTTGATCCTAAGTACAAGGAGAAGTATGTCCCAGTTAAGGAGAGTATCCAGACATTCATATATAATTTATATGAAGAGGCTATGAGTTTAAATCAGGACACTGACAGTAATATGGTCCATCATATACAATCCTGCCTTAAAGGTGCCTTCTGAGAAATAATAATGCCTCATTATAAGAAATGCACTATTGGGAATAAGAAAAGGAGGCCCTCATTTAAAATTTGGCAGCAATATGTCCTTCTCTAAAATAAAACAAGCCTTTTTGTTTATGTATTCTAAGAAAGAAGAATTGTACTCAAACTTGCTAGCCATTCATATATAAGGCCTAGGACCAGGAGTCCTGTGATTGGGTTACAATAGGGTATGCAATAGTTGCCATGGTATCCACTTTTCTCTAAACAACACAAGCTTATGTTACAATTTAGATTGGTAAAGAAGAACTTTAAGTTGATTATTTGATTTAATTTAATTTTATGCGAGGAAGGCCAACCATGGGATGGACACTTCCGAATTTGATCTGAAAGAGACAAAACTTTATTAACAGGGAAGGCACCCCAGAGAAGCGATGCTATCTCTTGTTGCCAGCGGGAACGCCACTTATGGGGAGGGGGAGGGAACGTGTGAAGGGGCCATAGCCACAATTGAACACGTGTGGAGGAAAGGGTCTGATTTGATGAACCAAACTGGGAACCAGGAGGAGACCAGCTGTCAGCGACGCGGTGGGAGGTATCCAAACATCCACGCCTGAAAGTGGTCAACCAAATGAGACTGGAATCTGTGGACAGCTTCTGGGAGGGTGGGGATGGAGCCTGCGATGGCATCCAAGACAATCGTGTGGATAGTCCACATGGCGATTGCAACCACCAGAGCATGGAGGGAGGGTGGAAGGGGGAGGCCATTGATAAAGCAAACATATCTCTTGACAGACTGAAGGGATGTGTTTGATCCTGGCCCAGCAGACGTTTAACTTCGCGCCATATCACTTTAGAGGTAGAAAATTTCTCCAAGCGGTGGAACAGCGTTCCATACTAGCCATACATGACGCAGGATGAGTGTAAAGCGTTAGAGCGCTCAGCCATATGGTACACCCGCCTCAGGTAGCGCCACACATGGGAACGGATTTGAGGCTGCAACAGAGGATGGTGTGCGTATTTCCAGATAGTTTTTTGGGTCTCAATGGAGTAAGGGATGTCCATCATGTCCAGGTAGTCCACCCTGGATAGGACATGGGGCCGTGTGAGGGTCACGCCATCTTGGATGGGCAGCCCCTGTACCTCTTGTGTGAACTGAGGAGAGGTGCGGCCTCTCTGGGCTGTGTGTCCACTAATACGAATTCTCTACTCAGCGCTCCGCATGGAGAGGAGTATTCGTTTGTAGTGGGTTTTAGTCCCGTGAGGACCTGTGGCTGATGGGTGTGAAGCCATGTATTTCATCAGGGAGTGAGGGTTCGATGGATTGTTGAGGCCCAGGGCGCGGAAGAAGTTGGAGCAGGCCGCGCGGGACCAGTGTTGGGAGGGGAGCGTAGGGGTGGTGACGGCCGCAATCCAGGTGCCCAGGATCTTGGCAGCATGGGATTTGAAGTCAAGCAGGCCCATGCCACCATGATGATGAGGGCCAAACATGACCTCTAGCCATACTGGTGGTGGGCGGCCTGACCAAAGCCATCCTTGAAGCAGGGCATACAAGGATTTGAAAAAGCTTGGGGAGAAGGGGATGGCGTGGGATCCAAACCAGACTTTGGAGAGGAGCATAGAGTTGGCTAAAACAACCCTGCCAGTAAGGGAAGTAGGGTGGGCTCTGAGGGCGGCGATGCGCTTTATCATGTTGTCTAGAATATGACTTTCCATTACTGCTAATGCATACCCGCCTGCCTCCACCCACACGCCCAGATGGCGGAATGGCCCTATGGTAGGCCGTAGCATGAAGGGGAGCACCAGTGGGGCGGTGTGGGGTGAGCTGGGAGGGCGAGCACGTGTGCGAGCAGATGGGCCAGGCTGGGCACTGGTTGCTGGGGCCCAGCAGGTTTGATACTGACCAAGGAGGATGATTTCGGTTTTGGAAGCATTCAGTGCAGCGTTACTTACCCGGGAATACTCCTGGATGAGAGCTTCAAGTGCGTGTGCATCTTTATTATTAGACACCCCAACCACACAGTCATCTGCAAACGCCATCATCTTGACTGGGGCTTGGCCTGGCACATGGACCACAGTGAGTTGAGCATTCACGTTTTGAAGTAGTGGGTCAAGGCTGAAGTTGTATAAGAGTGGGCTAAGGGGGTCCCCTTGTCGCAAGCCCCTTTGAGGGCGGACTACTTCTGTTAGGAAGCCAGGGCCACGTACTGCCATTGTTGCAGATTCCGTGAGCAACATCACCCAGTTGATGAAGCGAGGGGGTAAGCGGAATTGATGGAGGCAGGCCCTGAGGTATTCCCAGTTTACTCTATCATAGGCCTTCTGTTGGTCCAAGAATACAAGTGCCCCAGAGGTTTTGGACTGGCATGCGTTAGCCACAGAGTGCACGTTGTCCCAAATCGACCTTCTGGGCATGAAACTGAATTGTTCTGGGGAGATGATGGCAGATGCTACAATCCCTAAACGGTTAGCCATGATTTTAATAAAATTTTTGTATCCGTGTTAGTTAAAGAAATGGGGCGCCAGTTGGCTAAGTCTAGATTGTCCCCTTTCTTGAAGAGTGTGACAGTGAAGGCCCTCTTGTCCTCCTGGTAGGAGGCGCGTTTCCAGAAGGCTCTGGTTAAGTGAGGCAAGCAGTAGTGGGGATATATATTTGAAGTACTTTTTATAGAATTCATATGGAATGCCATCTGGGCCTGGGCATTTCCGGTTTGGTGCACCATGGATGGCTGTCCATGATTTGTTTGAGTAATCAAATTCATTATTTCTGGGTATTAGGAAATGGTGCAGATGTGGGTTTGGTCGAGAAATTCCGCCACTTTGGCCAGCTGCATTGGATTGGATCGGTATAACTTGGAGTAATACTTTTTGTGTTTCAATTGCCACTTTGGCTGGCGTATCTGCGATGGAATCATCCAATCTTTGCACCTGTGTGCAGGCCACACTCTGGCGTGGTGCGAAATTGTTTTTAAAAAAATATGCGGTGCACTTGTCGCCCTCTGTAATGCATTTGGCCCTGTACTGAATGCAAACCCAATGTTTGTGTCGCCTTTTGAGTGCGTTGAGGTGGGCGGCTGCCTCTGCCCACTTCCAGCCCCATGCAGGGCTGTATCCTGTGGCTGGGATGTTGGACTCCAGGTGTGCCAACTCTGCCAGAGTGCGCGAGATGATGGATGATGTGGTTCATGAGCGTCGGGAGGAGAGGAGGAAAGAGTGGCGGATGGTATCCTCTTTGAAGGCTGCCCATGTGGAGACGGGTTCTGCACAAAATGGTGTAACAAACTCTTTTCTAAAAGTTGCTAATTCCACCCAAGTGGAAAATCCTGGTGACGCAAGTTTGGGAGGGCGGAGTTTGCACCAATGTGGGGCCTTAGCCACTGTGACAGGTAGGTGGTAGGTTATCAAGACCAGCTGGTGGTCGGAGAATATGATTTTTGTTGTTTTGAAGTGGGAAATGTGGGGTTGGAATTTCGCCAGCATAAGGATAAGGTCTATGAGGGTCATGGACCTTAATTGGCTGTTGTGGATGTGGGGTCACATCATGTTTTCAAGCAGCGGGGCTCACTGCGGCAGCACATCCATTAGACCCAAGGGTGGCCTTTAGAACGCGAAGTTCTACATGACCCTGGGGGGCGTGGGAGGAGGAAGGCCAATGGTCCATTGGTGTGTTTAGCCAACAATTCATATCGCCGACTACAAAAGGGTCTGGGGGTAATGGGAGGGATTTGACCAGTGAGAAAAATTCCTGGCGTTCTTGTGCACAGGTTGGGGCATAGATGTTGATGATAGCATGTGCCACATCAGCCCACTAGAAAGTGACAATGAGGAATTGGCCATTGAGGAAGGATTCTGACAATAAAAATTTGAAAAAATTGTTTTTCTGAACTAGCACCCCACAGTGCTCTGACCAGAAGGATAGGGAAGGGAGGAGCATGGTTTTCCAAGCGTCCTCGGAACCTCATGAACAGTGGGACTCCTGGATGGCCAGAATATCCATGGGTAAATTTTTTTGTCAAAAACTCAGTTTCCTAGCCTGGGATGGTGAGGCCTTGAGTCCGGCAATATTCAATGTCCCTAAAGTGAAGGTTTCCCCCATCGCACCTTAGGTGTGAGGGGGTGGGCACCCAGGCCCACTAGCCTCCTCTAGATCCCCATGGGCCTTCACAGTGGCGCAGGTGTTTGTAGCAATGCTATTGGTAGTTTTGTTGATTTTAGCAGAAAGGTTCGCGTTGGCTTTTGCCTTCACTTTTTATTCCCCAACATCAGACAAATTTTTTGTGGTGCGGATGAGTTTGGTGCACCATTGAGCGGGTTGAGATTTTTTTTCAGGTAGGTTGGAGAACAAGTCAGTTTTGACTAGAGCTTGGTTGCAAAGATTGGGTGAAATTGAGTCGCCCATTGGATCCTCAGATTGGGTGGCCCAATCAGCATGGGCTTCCCAATCTGACTGGTTGATGGATTCACAAGTTGCTTCTGCCATGAAGGTTTCGATGTACTCCTGGTGTTGGGAGTGTGGGATAGCAGTGGTGACTTTGGCCGCTTCCTTGGCCGCGGCCTTGCGGGCCTGCTTGGCCTTCTTCCGCTCTAGCGGGGAAATAGGTTTTACCAGTAGGTAGCAGCCTTGTGCTCCCCACGGGAAAGCCTCTTTGGTGCTTACAGTTGGTTTGTAGTGCGCCTCTCCGCTGGTCATGGCCGCCAAAGGTGCTCTTGGAATGTGATGCCCTCCTTGTTGGGGCATGCATGTGCCTTATGGACAAACGTGTCACAGTGGGTGCAGATGGGGGGCGCGCTGTCCACTGTTACCCAGAAAGGGTGGGTGGTATGCCCCTCGATATTAATATATGTGGAGTGCAGGATCTGGGTTAGGTCCTTTGCAATCTCCTCTGTTGAGGTTAGAACTAATATGGCTTTTCCAGTGCACAGGTGTGGCATCAGCATAAAGCGTTGCATCTTGAAAGATTGTATTCTGCTGTAAACAGTGAGACCATCTTTTAGGTGTTGCTCCAAAATGGCACGTTTTACCATAGTAGGCAAAAAGTCAAACATGAGGAAAATTTGGTTTGATTTTGTCCATCTGGTGCATTTAGTTTTGATGACCCGTTGCCCTTCAGGGAGGTTGACCACTATGCGCACTGCAGCAGCTTTGTCTACTGCCTCCTTGTTTTCAAAACTGAGGTCCAGCCAACCACGTGACATGGAGTGAGGTGCGAAATACACCACAGTTGGAAAAAAAGTGTGCACATCCCCACAAAATTTTTCCAATAGAGCTGTTAGTTGGATGTCCAGAAACACACAGACTCTGTATTCCACCGATGAGAGTGGTTGGGAGTGTGGCGTGTTGATGTAGTGGTTGCATCGCGCTTGCCAAGCGAGGATTTCTGGGGAAATAGTGACCGCCAGTTTCTCTGGGGCGTTTTTGAACGTTTGAGGCCTTGGGCCTACCACCTACTCCTCTTACCTTACTTGCCCAACTGCTCCGTGACATGGGCGCAGACTAATCTCCTCTGTAAGATTATTAAACTAAAATCAGACTTGAATTGAATAAGTTGAAAAAGTGATTGCAACAAGAGAGAAAAGTTTAACTTTAAGTTGATTATTAATATTAAAAAAACATTTCTGAACTTCTCAAGCCAGGTATGAGTCAAATCACCTCAAAAAAATTCTTTCTTCCATTTTTATGCTGATGGTTAGAACCCAGGATCTAAGAGCAGACGCAATCCTATTCTTATTTTGGGTTACATAATTATATAGGGAGCAATGTTTGAAAAAGCACTGAACAAGGCAAAAAGGGGTTGCCTGGGGCGCAAGGCCCTTATGCTCATAATTTTGATATGCCTTAACCTCAAAATAAGAGTCCTTTGAAGTCTAGATGCTTTATAGTAGAAGCTACTAATATAGTTGTTACCCTGGTCCTTTAGTTAAAATATAGTCTTAGGTTAATCTTACTCTACTCCTTTAAGACAACTTTTACTTATTATGAGCCGCTTTATATAATGCCATTTCTTTAATCCCGCATTTTGTCTACAATGTCACCCAAGTAGAGTAACGGTGCATATGGTGAAAGATCTGACTTAATAGATACTGGCTCGCCAACCAATGTAATCTCCTCTCTCCATATGAAAAAATAACATTGCTCCTGATCTTAACCAGACCATGGAGTATAAAGATTCTTGGATCTCCTAAACTAGGCCCCTTCAAGCTGATTCTTCTTTACCAATATAGTTTGGAGCTTTAGTGGTACTTGCTTCAGCTATCATAATAACAATGTTAGCTAAGACCTTCCAATAGGCACTCAATTTCTTGTTGAGTTTGACGCCAAGATCAGTTGAACGGATCAATATTTCTCCATATTGAGTTATCACGTTCCACTTATAGTACAAATCCTGGAAAAAGTGAAAGGAAAAAATTACAAACGTGCATTCTGGAGTATTCCAAGTCCATTGAGTGACTTGGGTATCAGGTTGTAGGAATTAATGAAATCATGCCTTCACATGCAGTTAATGCTAGTGATGGTATGCCTTTGTATATTTTTTAATAAGGTTGTCATTCCTCCAAAATCTCATATACTAGTGGAGACTAGGATTTGAATTATTATACCCTCAGCTCATAGTAAGAATTTTTCAGGAAGGTAATTTATCAATTTGAAGAAAACTATTGTTTCTTGGGGTGCTTAATCTGAAATACTAAGGACCTATCACTTTTTTAGCTAATTTAGCTTATTGATACATGACTGTGAGCAGGAGCTAATATATTGCTCACAAAAAAATTTTACCTATCAATCAAATTTTTCATAGCTTATTTTATGACACTATCAGATCTGGGCCTAAATGCCCCCATTTTTGCTTGTGTAAAAGTAACTTTTGGCTATGCTCTCACTCAAACAGAAGCAAACAGATCAATATACAATAAATAAACATGGTTAATTTTTTTAAATGCCTCAATGATTTTTTATTGATAAGAGTCCAGCATAAAGATTCTGATGATGCCTAACATATGTGAGTTAGGTTTACCAAAATACAAGGTTGAAGAACCACAAGTGATTTTGGAGTTAAGAAACTACTGAAGTTGGGACTTTAAAACCCTCTTAGAGTTATAGGTCTCACATTTCCTCTGGCATAAAAGCAGGATGATTGGAATTGGGTAAAAATTATTTATAATCAACTAAAAAAGTGACTTAAAAGGAAAGCTACCCTCTTCCTCAAATTGATGACTCCCTCTAAGTCTTAGCAGTATCTTAATTTTTCTCCAATATGGATTGTCAGGATTTGGGTTGACAAGCAAGCTGAAATTCAAGATCCTTGATCCTCAACCAACCAACTCTCAAACCAGTGCTAAAGGAACCTTATACTGAAGGAACGACACTATATATAATCAGGAAGCATTATGCATACAAGAATCAATGGAATCACCTTCAGGAATACCATCCCCACTTCTCAAACCATGAGAGGCGCTACTCCCGCCACTGCTGGTTTGAGGAAGACACAGTACACTGAGGGCGCTGTCCAGCTTATTGATATAAAAGTTGGTAAAAGATCCTGATCCTTTATGCCATAAAGGTCTCTGAGGCTCTTCACCACTTGCCCTATAAATATTGACGCTTTCTAACACAATAAAGTAGTCTATATTCTCTCCATCTTTTCATTTTTTGACCTCTGCACTAATTCAAAGCTTTGAGCCTATTTTTTTAATCCAGTGATAGTCAACAAAACTGTTACGCTGAGAGAAGTTGTGCTCACTTCAGGGGGTCTGAGATGTCCTAAATGAAAACGTCTATCACAAATAATGGAGAATATCAGCAGTCATGAAGATCAATATGCTGATCAGTCAAGAAGCGTTGCTTAATGTATTAGTACCTCGCGGTATGAAGTGCCACCTATGCAGGCTGAGACTCTAGAACTTTGGGCCACGTTCAAGTTCTTCCTGCCTATCAGATTATGGTGGTTGAATAGAAAATAAACCTTCAACAACCATCAGATTGAGATGATTACCCTTTCAATGCTTGAGCTAACACCTGTATTCTCATCTTGAAGCTTATTGAAATCATTTTATTTGGGCCAAATATCTCAATGACAATTTGATCAAGTATTTTATCAGAGCGTTTGGGCCAAATATGCTCACATATTATGACCGATTTTCTATGCATCAAATCTCAGCAATTGGTCCTGATTATTGTGAACACAATCAACTAACTTGTATATAAAATCGTTTAGGACCAACTTAAAGTTAACGTCTGAAAATCCCATGGATATCAGATAGCAAAAAGCGTAAACAATCTCGGGTTGGGACCATCTAGTACTAAAAAAAGCGTAAACAATTTTTCGCCTAGGGCGAAATTTGTATGTTGATCCACATAATCAGCATGATAGCACTTGCATGGACTTCCCAAAAGGGAGTACCTAGTGCTATCAAGGAGAGGCCTGCCGACATCCCAATTAGGGGTACATCATCTACTTCAATGAAAGCAAGAATTTCACAGAAGGTGTATTTTGTCAGCAGTATGTTGAAACTCAAATTTTGAAGAACCTAAACACTATTGCATGCTTTTATTGCAATTTTGTACCTGAAATCCTCCCAATTTTGAGAGTATTTGCCACTAATAAACCTAAGGAAAGGTATCAATCATATCAGTTCAAGGGACAAACTGAGGTGGTAAAATATCTGTTGAAATTTTGTACTTGTATGTGGCTAGGAGATGCCCTAAAGGTATAAATACTGGCGCCTGGCCTAATGAACATTATTTAATAGATAGCTTACAATAAAATTATATTTATTTCATCTCTTTCCTGGTTTCCTCATTGAATCCTTTCTTTGGAGAAAGTGTTGACAAGCTGGACACGCCTAATCCACAGCTTGTATTTCTACCTGCCTCAGAATAAGTTCCCAAACATAAAGGGAAAATTATGCCCAAAATTGGCTGGAAGAGTCGAGGCAATTAAAATAGGCTAGTGAAGTTTTTAATAGTCCAAATACTGTAAACTACAGGCACTATCAAGGATCAATCATCAGAACATTAACCCAAATAGATGTGCAGGATAACAATAAGCAAGCAAGCGACTCTCAGATTTTGACACTGCCCTCAGTTGATGGAAATCAGTATCAATATCAGTATGAGATTATTAAAGATATTATTTAACAATTAGCAATGGCACTTACTCCGTGGGTGCACTTTTAGCTGCTCCTGCGCCTCTTCAGTGCCCTCTACCTTGCAGGACCTTTTTACCTCGGCTCAACCATTAGTTGGAGAACTTAACTTAGAAACCAAAATGTACCTTTGGAACTTTGTTCACCTAGTTATTCATCACCTTCTCCAATTAGTTGGGTTGCACCATCATGAAGTCTCCTAACAACTGGGGCTCACCCAAAAATTACACTCCAATGTCATTTATTTTTTAAACGCGGAATCCTCTTTTGTCCAAAACAACCAAGAGGCCATTATTGATAACTAATATAATTAACTAAGACTGAGGCAAAATTGTGGTGTTGGACAGCGGGATCTCTGAATAACTCAAAGACCAACTGCATCAGAACATCCAACTCCTCAAGGCTTCTTAAAACCAGCGCATCCCCCAAGTTGATGATCTGCCATTGTTGGACATTTGCCCTCCAGCTGCAGAGGAAAATGTCTTGGGTCAAATTCAGCTGAATCGAGGAAATGTTGGCCATATAAAAGTTTCCAATAAACCCAAAGGCAATTTTAATAAAAACATTAATGAAAATCTTGCAGAAATCATCCAAAAGACCCTGGCTGATTCTTGGTGGAACCCCCATTAATTGGGGTAACACCATTTCAACTCTTGCATGGGCGCCAAATGGAAAATCAAATTGTCAGATTACTCCGACCACTAGACGAATTTTGAGGCAACCAGCGGAAGGTACTCCCCCCCACCATCACCAAGTCCCTCAACGCACCTATGCAAGGACCACCCCCTTTTATGGGGTGGTGGCAGGCCCCCAAGGTGAAAATACTTTAACTAGCGGTGATTGGTTGAAGTTCATCAAGACTTTACCACATGTGTTTGTGCAGCCTTAAAACCCCAACTATCAGTTTCTTAAAAAGTAAATCATCTTACCCAAGATCTGATAGGAGCATCTACCATATTACCTAATTTAGAAGCTGTAAGCTATTCTGAAACTATCCTCAAATTCCACCCAACCCTCAAAACAGTTTAAATACTGTTTGGTCGAAAATTGAGAGGGATCACTTTTTGTTTACCCCCGCGCTCCTAATAAAATTATAAAAAACCAATTTTATAGTAGCACTCAATTTTATTTTTACAAAACATTTTGTGGGATCCAGCAGTGTAAGCACCAGCGAGCACCTAAATAGCTGGATTCCTACAGGCATGGACCCTGAAACAACACTATTGGGAGTGGACACTCATAAATATACCTCCAGGAGTGAAGGACCTGAAGGGCCTATGGGACTTTAAGATCCCAAAGAATGTGAGTGGCTCAAAGGACCTGAAGGTCCCTATGGGCCTCAAGGACCCTCAGGCCCCGCGGCCCTAACCCCAGAGACCCTGAATACCCTTGGAAAAAGGGTGAATAGCAGCCTTGGTCGCCGTATGTGATCAAATATAGAATGTAGAACAGGAATGTAAACTCTTAATAGATGGTAACCCCTTGACCCTAGGGTCACCATTGAGGCATTGTCAGACGAAATGGACAACTTTAGCGCCTTCACTAAGCTTACTAATAGCTGCATCTCAGCACAAAAAACTTGTTGAGGGTTTGAAATCCGTTTGACCACCCTTGAGAGCTAGCTTCTCCTTCAGGTCTCTGACATTAAATCCTTAAAAGAGCAGGTTACTCATAATGCTTCCGTTTTTTCACTCAACCAAAACTGGGATGATATCCAAGAGGACCTCAAGGGCCTAAGATGACGGTTGGACCAGCAAGTCTCCTGCAACTATGAGGATACTGAGATCTCTAAGCCTGCACCAAACCTGGCGTTAAAATACTCTACACCTCTTATAACTAACTTCAAACCTAGCATCAAAGAAAGGTTCACTCCTGGCCAGAAAAGCATCTCCTCATTCCTGTACACCTCTGAGAGTTGATGGAATCAGTCACTGACCAGAAAAAAGTGAATCATATCCACTCCTGCCTTAACAGCACTTTTTGGGAGATCATGACTCCCTACTTGAAAAAATGAAACTCTTGGGAACAGGTCCATATGGCCTTAATACAAGAATTTTGCAGCGATCAAACTCTAGACAATCAAAACAAGCATTCCTGGGTATCCGCTTGAATAAAGGGTGACCCAATGGAGTTCGTCAGCCATATATATGTTCAAGTGCAGCCCTTGGTTACCAAATATTGCATTAAATCTAGACAACGCGATTACCGCTGTCATCTCCACATTGGGATCTTATCCAGAGATATAAATGCATAAGATTGGCCAAAAGAATGGCTTCACCTGCATTTGAGAAATCAAAGAAGCGATTAACAAGACCCTGCGTCAACCCTGTATTCTAAGGCCACCCCTTTGAGTTCCTTAAGCATTTTTGGGTCCATGTGTTCGAAAACCAGAAGAAATTTTGACCCCAGTGCACCACTTCAATGGTTTCTGTAACAGCACTAAGGAATTCCTGAATTGACATACTGAGGAGGTGGAAAAGAGCCTTCAGCATAAAGGATGAGGAACTTCATGCTAACATACCTACCATGCCTTAAGAAATGCCATGACTTTGAACAAAACTGGAGCTATTGTACCTGGAGAGGAGATATCAGTAGCCATTGATAGTAAAGAAATTGATACCGCGTACTCTACTTCCAATGATTCTCCCATGTTTCTTACGCTACCTTCCCAATTCTGAAGTCTGGTTACCCACGTTGCAGTTTGAGTCCATAAGATTTCAGTTCTCACCAAAGTTGACAGTGGTTCCCCCATAAAAGTTATATTGACCAAGTTGATGAACTGTATCAAGATTGCTTTGGACTTGCCACACTTATATGGAGTATGGCATGGCTGTCCCACAATGTACCCAATATATAGGAGCCTATTCTTCCATATTTACCAGATTCATGAAGCTCTTTGTAAATACCCCTACATCACACTAGATAACCCAAGTGATAAACTTCTTCTTGGAACCCAGTTTCTCTAAGACTACCCCATGGTGGTACATCATGACGACGGACTTTTATCTCTACTGAGACATTGGGTCCCCCTGATCTTTTAAACTTTCTGTGACTCTAATATGGAGATCAGGGCCCAAGGCTGACTACTAAATAATGAGGGATGAACCAATTAATTTAAATATAATGCAAGGGACTCTTAAACCAGCTGCCCCACCTACTGTTAATGGACAAGAAGGCATGCCTATCTACTTAACTAGAGCAGTTACTATACCTCTGAAGTCCCAAAATCATTTCTGACACCCAGGTCCATGTTAACATCCCTTCTGGATACCTTCTGGATCTTCGAGGCCTAGACAATCTATCTGCCAAGGAGGTGCTTACCTGCCCGGGATCCTAGATCCAGCCTATGCTGGATCATCCATGTTGCTGGATAACCTTACTGACAAACCCAATATAGTAGGCCCAAACAGTCCCACCGCCTATGTCCACCTCCTACCAGTGAAGGTTATTGATGATTTCCATAGTTTCAGAAACCTAAGGGACTTTGGGTTAGAGATGCCCCTCTAGTGGCCATGTTCAACAACAACATTGCAAATGATCTCACTGAAGATCAACAGTGGGAAGTTCACAATTTATTGAAGGAGTATTTAGATTTATTTAGGGACTCAACCTACAACTTTGGACAAATAAACGGAAACTCAATCATGTGGAGAAGGGGACGCTCCCCCTTCCAGTCCTGAACTTACCAAATGAGTAAGGTTGAAGGAGCCAAGGTGACGGTGGAGCTTATAAAACTGTTTGAAGCTGGACTTTTAGTGCCTTTTCGCAGCCCTTGGGCCTCTCTCCCCTCCTGCTGTTTTAGAATAAGGATGGAAGCCGCTGGGTGGTGATGGACTATCAACAGCCCAACTCCATCACAATAAAGAACAGCTATCCTTTACCCCAAATGACAACTCGCTTTGACTGTTCAAAAAATTATAGCAAAATTCTGCCATGGACCTTGCCAGTGGATATTGGCAAGTGAAGCTCGTCCCCAAAAACAAGTCAAATGTGCGCTAATAGCCAATATAGGGCTATTCAAGCCCACGAGGATTCCCCAGGGCCTCTTTAACGTGCCAATCACTTTCCAACGCGCCATAATGGGATCTTCATGGACTTGAAGCTGTCATGTGTCCTCGTCTACCTTGACAATATCAGCATCTTCTTACAAACCTTTAATTGACACGTTGAGAATCTTTGAGTTTTCAATCGTCTTAATAGGCTTTAATAAAACACAAGCTATGAAGTGCTCCTTATTTCAATAGGAGATGGAGTTTCTGGGACTAAGGTCTTAAAAGATGGCATCTAGCTCATACTGGAAAATGTTGACGCCATAGAAAAAATGTCACGCTCTGGAGCCTTAGGGATATTCAGATATTCCTTAGCATGGTGATCTTATATTATCAGATTATCTCTTGGTTTTCTGACATAGCCAAGACTCTATTTTATATCTTGCAGAAGAACGTGTTTCTTGAGTGGTACCTGGAACAAGAACAAGCCTTTATTGCGTTGAGGACCACCCTTTGTACTAAAGAACTTTTAGTTCGCCCACATTTTGACCAATCCTTCTTGCTGTTCACAGAAGTGAGCGATGTTGCTGTTGGGGCCATCCTAGCCCAGTATGACATAGAACAGGACGACCACTCGGTGGCTAATTTTACAAGACTCTAAGTAAGGCTGAATGGAACTACAGCATTACCAAGCAGGAATGTCAGGCTGTCATGCTAGCAATTAAACATTTTCAGCCCTATCTCTACAATACCAACTTTACCATCATCACCAATAATCCTTACTCCGGTAGTAACAGAAGATGAAGGACCTGGATAGCCATTTAAGTATGTGCTGAAGACTGCAGACCTATGATTTTGCCCATTGTTAATTGTATTGGCGCGATACACCAAAAAGCTGATGGTCTCTATAAGATCCCAGTGGTAGCTGTTTTGACCTCAAAGGAAGACTGACTGTATGATCTGATTGGTCAACCTTAACGTTGGGAGTTGGAAACATCTGAGGTCCAAGCTGAGCTTTGAAAAATGATCAAGGATAATTAGGTCAAGGATGAGCTGCTATACAAGAGGGTCAATAAGAAATGTTTCTCATATGTCCTCCCTTCCTCCCAAACCAATGTTATCCTAGAGGTCCAGATGACTGTGGGACATGGGGCAGTTGAGAAGAGTCACGAATGGTTGAAGTCACTATGCTACTGGGACCAAATGGTGGAGACCATCCAAGTAATCCTGAAGGACTATATGACTTGCCAATCACAAGGCCAGGCCAATCCTTAGTATCACCACTCATTCGTCATCCTGATAGCACCCTTCAATTTCATAGCATCAATATGATAGGAATTCTTACAACTGGATTGCATGGACATAAAATATCCTCCTAGACGTGGACCATCTGACTAAATGGTTAAAGCAATTTCAGTCCCCGCTGCTACTGCAAAAGCCACGGCTCTCTTCCTTATTTGATCCTTCTCTACCCATCAAGGATGCCCACAAAATTTACATTCAGTCAATGAGTTAAATTTCACCTCGCAGGTAGTCCAAGAACTTACTTTGTTTTTGGCACTAACAAAGATTTTCTGACACCTATAAACCATCCACAAATGGAGTAGTGAAAAGCACTCTGGAACCCTTATCTCTATTTTGTTGAAGATGGCTATCTTTGATACTGCTCGCTGGAATCATTATTTACCCAGCGCTTTGCTTGTTTACAGATTTACTAACACCAAGTAATTAAAGTGCCCCCCTTTGAAGCTCTAACTTTGAAGAGCTCCTCAATTTCAAGTAGCATTCAGACTTTGCTCAAAAACTAAGCTCCAGAAACTCTGATCTAACTATTAGGGCCTTATCCAAGGAAATTGTCCATCTTTAAGCACTAGCCATGCAAGGCATAGTCACCACCAGAAGGGAGACATCCCAATTTAAAGTATCTGTCCCTCCAAAACTGTTTTTTAATTAGGTGACCTTGTTCTCTTCTATTGCTATTGAACTGAAGGTCAAAAGGTTAAGCTCAACGAATCTTTGGTCTAAACTTTATAAGGTCATTCACAATGTGAACTCTGAGTACTCTATTGCTGGCATCAATCAGGGGACACTGGTGAATTGAGTGCATGGATGGTTCCTCTGGCCCTATACTCCCCTCTGACAGGATCTAGAGAGGATCATTGTCAGGATTCAAGATGATGGGCGAGCCAAAATCCTTGCCCTCAAATCAAGTCTTGACATATTGAATCTCAAATCAGTATGAAAAGAAACCTTGTCCCAAAGGCAACAAAACTAGATTCAATCAGGAAGTATCACACATACAAGGATTGATGGAGTCACCTTCAAGAATACCATCCATCTTCTAAAATCATGAGAGGCGCCCCCACTGCTGTGGTCATGAGGACGATGCAGTACAATGTGGGCGCCATCCAGGAGGTCAATCTGGAATTCAGTAAAAGATCCTGATCTCACGGGGCCACAAAGGTCTATGAGGCACATGTCCCCAAGCGCCCTATAAATATTGATGCTTTCTAAAACAGTAAAGTAGTCATATTCCCTCCATCTTTATTTATTTATTAACTCTCCATTAATTTTCAGTTTTGCCCATTTTTGGACTTCAGTTACAGTCAAGAGAATTATTATGCTGAGACATGATATGACAAGTATGAAATTAAATGTCATCTTCATGTGTCAGACTTTACAATTTTTGCATTTATTAAGTGCTTATGAATCATGATTTTTTAATAATTTATTGCTGTATATATCAGATAATGCTATGCCATCTAAAGTTTTACTCTACTAAGGGCTACGTAAGTCCAGTCTTTGCAAATAATTTTGCCAAGGTCAATAATAGCCTTGTTCTATGTGACGCCTTGCAATATATGAACTTTCACCGCCCAACTCAATATTTTTGGGGAGCATAGAGCGCTAAACGCCTCCATATCCTTTTATTTCTTGGTATGTTGTGATGATGGGAGTGACTGCAACTAAGTAATTGGCATCTTTTTCATGAGCTTTTTTTGTGTCATCATCAAGTTTAATCAACACTGCTTCTAGTTAATCTCAGCTTCTAGTTGGTCTTTTTGCAGTGCTGTCCACGCAAACTGCTTGACTACTCCCATTGCACTATTGAAAATTTCATTTAAGATTTATTATTGCATATAAGCAGGACACGTGACTCTTTGACTATCTTTTTTGTATGCAGGTGTCCTCTGCAGTTATTCACGTCCACTGATTTTATGTTGCTTTGGAGGTTTTTTTTGTGTTTTAGCTCATGAGATTCATCACTGCATCCAGTACATAAAGTGAGAAGATTCAGAAAAGATGTTTATCATTTCCAAAGTTTACCATTGACCAATTTAATAATAAATAACTGATGCTCCATATATGAACTCTCCAATTGATGTGCCAGTTCTCCTCTTGTACAACAATTATAATTGGGAGGTGGTTAGTTCACCAAATCCCAGGCTTTCAACAAATCTATGAACTCAACATGGTTCTGATGTCTTATATTAATAATTAATTTACAGAAAGAGATATGATTCCATAGATGTATTTTTCATGCACGCCATGATGACAGTTTACAACACCAGTGACCTTTTACTGGAATAAGCTGCATAATATTACCAAACAGTAATATTTATCCCACCAAATTAACTTGTCATCGTTTTTATTCCTGCATTCTCAGGTGTATCATATGTAGAATTTCATAAGAAACAATGAATATCTCATCTGTTATCAGCTATTTTAATTTAACGCCATTTTCTCCTCACTTGTTCAAGTTGTTTTCTGTCATATTTCAGCATGTCATGTTCTTACCTTTTTTAATTGGTATAAAAAACTGAGAGTTTGTTTTTGCCAAATATCTGGCAAGCAGCGACACCAGTCAAAGCGGTTACTTTAATAAGCTGTGGTTTTACTCACACATCTACTGTAGGACCATAACAACATTTGGCGGGTTAATTAACAGCTTCAAAGTAAATGATTAGCCACTGCCTAACCACCATTTATGAATCGTAACATTTGAATATCATCGCCTCTTTATCTTTTTTTAATAGCTGTAGTAACTTCACTAAAAGCTCCTTTTTTGCACATCTAGACTTCTAAAACCATATACATATACAGCATCCGCTATTCCTGAAATTTATTCTTATGCTAAACAGAGATCATCTGGTCATATAATATTTGTTCATCTTTATGTATCAAAGGTTCATCATTGTCTAATCCATTCACAGCTTCACATACAATGTTAATGGCTATGGCTTGAGAAAAGGTGCTGAATAAACTGCTTTATGTGAGAAAACGCTTTTGTAGTTAGCTTTTTGGATAACGGCTTTATCTCATTTTGTTATCTATTGAAACAGGCTTCTGCAGAATCATTGTCCAGTTGAAGTTTATCTTCATTTAAAGTGTTATATGGCACCAAGTATGACTATAGTTTTAACCTTTACTATCACTGTTCAACATATAATATTTAGCGCGCAGCATCGCTGGTTTGTTTCTTATTTGCATGTGTGTACAATCCCTAATAAAATATACCTTAAACTTTTTAACTTGATGTTTTCATTTTATACATCTCCATCATTTTTGCCCAAATTTTACTTGACATTGGCTCATATCTGATAGTAAATTCGGCCAAGCTTAAATCATTGAGTTCATCTGGTCTCTCAATGTAGCACTTGAAAATGTTATTATGTGTTAAAACTTGTTCACCTTCTTATTAGATTCAAAATTTTTGATCAGGCTTGCAGCTATTTATAAAACAGCCTTGTGTGAAGACTTTCTAAGTGGAAGATGAAATATTCAATATTGCATTCAGAGGCTCTGACTAAAAGCAAAGAAAGAATTGCCATTGATACAGAAATAAATGATTCCATACATTGTCTCTTTGTCTTTAGCCTTTTGTATGGCTTCCTTAATGACATCACCAGTGTCAATTATCTCACACTTGAAGGCATTTTTCACCATGTAATATTCAACGGTAAAATAGAACCACATGGGTGTTCCATATTTTTTCCCAGAGAGTTAAAAGTTCTGGATTATAATTGTTTACAAGAACTTTGTCTGAAGTTCTTTGCAGGATTTAAAAACGTCCATTATTTGTGAGGGTTTCATCTGTCTAAAACCACTTCTTGATCGCTGACTGGTCTGGAAAATTTGAATTGACAGGTAAATTGTTGTGGCCTTTGTAACACGTAGCTTTGAGTTTGTGCTTCTTACACTTTTCACTATATATCATATTACTGCACTATCAGAATCAAATGAGCAAGACACAACTTTAAAAATCACATCCATGCCCTAGCCTCATGTTGGAATTCAGGGTTTTTTAATTTCTTGATGGTGCTTGGCACCATGAGTTTCAACATTTTGCACAGGAGAAATTAATCTCTACTGCTGAAATAAAACTTTTGAGTGGACTTGGCCGACCACTTAAATAAAAAAAAATAAAACCTAAATTACACTAAAAAACTTATTTTTATATAGCTTATTAATGGGAGCACCGGGTGAAGAGAGACTCCTATTAATTAGTCGCTGCTTAGAATTTTAAACATGATAAGGTTTGTAGTGAGACGGCTGAAGAATTTAGTATAAGCTATGCACACCTGAATTAGGAGAAAGAGGTTTTGACCGATTGGATCTATTTAAACTCGCTTTTCTTCAACAAAATGGTTGCAGAAGGGCAATGGTAGGTATGACTAGTCTGTTAGGTAAGGATTTGATATGCTGGAATTGATTTGCAATTGGGGAAATTTTTTACACCTGTGGGAACCCCCTCCAAAGCTTTAAAAGGGGGTGATCCCTTCGTAGATGGCTTGACTAAATTATTTAGTAATGAGGGGGACCTTGGATGGACTCCATTAATTCCGCTGCTAGGTCTGAGCAATCTGATTACTTAGTCTCATGCTATTTAGCCAAGAATTATTAATAAATGTATTGCCCTGATTTGATGGGTTTCACCGAGAATCAGCCAGGATTTTCGGCCAATTTCGTCTATATTATGTGCTGAAGCACTCTTACTACAATGTCAGAATGTAATTGACTGTTAAACCCCCTTCAAGAGTGTTAGGGGAAGAGTAAGGGCGCAAGAATCGGCCATGGACATGGTTAATGGTAACTCCAGTAGCCAGGGATTTTTCAGAGTACTCATACCCTTGCTTATAAGCAATGTCAAAAGGGCTTTTAAATAGACCCAAGCTTCTACTTCTGGAAGTAATACAACTATGATAGTATAGCATCAAGTCTGACACTTGGAAGGTAGGTGAGGAAGCCAGAGCTCATTAGATGCTTGACCCTCTTTGGTGACCATCTTTGCCAAGTTGGTCATTGCTTCTGATTGCAACTAGATGAAGTGCTGGGATAACTTCTTCAAAGCTTGCTCAGGATCGGTATTATTGGAGAAGACATCTTTTGCTAGTAATGCTGGAACTCCAGGTTCTTGCCCATAAAAAACTTAGAATGGTGACATTCTGAGGATCCGGTGATAGCTGATATGTTAAGCCATGAGAGCACTGGGTAAGTAAAGATCCCAGTGAAGAGGGTCAGAAGTGACCATTTTTTGTAAAATAGAGAGCAGGGTCCCATTGGCTCTTAGCATGGTACCATTAGTTGATGGGTTATAGGGGCTGAGAAAAGCTGTTGTGATCCCATGTGGTACCGAGGATCTTCATCACTCTGGAGGTAACATTTTTCTCATTGTCACAGAGTAGGACCTGAGGACATCCATAGCGTGAATTTATATATTGATGAAGGAACGTGGCTGTGGCTTTGGCAGTATATGCAAGAAGAGCCACAGCCTCAACCCATTTTGTGAAATGATCAATTCCGCCCAAGATATAAAGATTGCCACCAGTGGTCTGGGGTAGAGGCCCAAAGACGTCCAAACTTATGGTGTGGAAAGGTTGTTGGGGCGTAGTTGATTGATACTGGTACCTGGTCTTAAAACTAACTTGCTTTTGTAGATCAGACATGCATCCATGAATTCAGTTATTGTCTCCATAATGCCCTCCCAGTAGTATCGCTCTTTAACCCATTCATATATTTTCTGACCTCTGCTATACCCTAGAAGGATATGGGTCTCCAAAATCACGGGTACTCACTCTGATGGTTTGAGATAGGGCAATCAATTCACTTTTATTTTCTTATAGAACTTCCCAATTTTACCTTGGTATTAAAGGAGTGTCAAGCCAATGTTTATTGACGGATTCACCCTCATCTTCCTAGGCGTCGGGGGTCATAAGGAGGTCATGAAGCCTCTCAGCTTCACTATTGTCCAGGTGAAGGGTAGGCAACCAAGTCAAACCATCAACGATCATATGGAAGTTTCTAGCTCAGTGCTCAATCTCTTATCGTAGTGTTGAATTTTTAAGGCTCATCAAGCCAACCGCCCAGTGAGATCCTTCATATTTTGTAACCACTTCAGGGAATTGTAATCAGTGACCACAGTGTAGGAAGTTCCATATGAGAAAGGGAAGTAATATTTAACAGCCAGCAGGACCTTAAGACACTCCTTCTTAGTGATGCTATAATTACATTAAGACTTGGATAACGCTCTTTTTGAAATAGGAGATGAGGTGATTTACGCCATTGGCATCCAGTTGAGCTAAAATGGCCCCAAGCGCGTAGTTGGAGGCATTGGTAAATAAGAGGAAAGGTTTACAATAATCAAGGTGGTGCAGGAGTGAATGTTTTTGCAACAACTTCTTTAGTGTCTCAAAGGCGACCTGTTGTTCAGCTCCCCATTGAAAAGGGGCACTCTTAGCCAATAGCCAGACAAGTGTCTCACTTAGTTGGGCAATCTTAGGGATAAATTGGTGGTAATACCCCATCTTACCCAAGAATACCTGGATATCTCGCAGGGTTTTGGGAGCAGGCATTTTAAATATGGAATCACCTTATTTTGGAGGGGTTAGATCCCTTCCTGTGAAATAGCGTGTCCAAGAAAATATAATTTTCTCTAGAAAAATGTGCATTTGGAGGGCTTTAACTTAATGTTGGCCTCACGTAAGCGCTATAACACTGCCTTTAGGTGAGCATAGTTTGTTATAGGTTTTTAAGAACATCGTAATGTCATTGAAATATACATCAATGCAACTTAACTTCAGATCCTGAAAAATGTGATTCATGGCTCTCTGGAAAGTTGTGAGGGCGTTGCATAACCCTTTAGGTAGTTGGATAGGGTAGAAGAGACCCTAAATGCAAATAAGAGCGTAATTCTCCAGATATTGGGGAGAAAGGTCCATTTGACCATATTTACTAGCCAGGTCGTTGGCTGAAAAGAAGTTAGAACCAGATAGTTGAGCTAGGGCTTCATCAAATTGGGGGATAGGATAATCATCCTCCTCGGTGAGGTTGGTCAGTTTATGGTAGTTATTAACTACTTGATGACCTCCGTTTTTTAAGTAGAAGTAAGGACTATTCAAGGGCTTTGGAAAGGTATCAGTAACCCAGCGTCAAACAAGTGCTTTAGCTCCATGCGCATCTGTACCTCCTCAAGTTTTGATTTCTGATAAGGCTTGGATTGAATAATCCAGGCATCACCAACATCAATAGTGTGAGTCAAACCCTTCATGTGTCCATAGTTGGTATCAGAGGTAGAGAAGATGTCACTATAAGCCATTAATAACTTTTGAACTTTTAAGCTCTGCAGGGGTTAGATCATCAGAGATTTAAACAGTGGGCAGAGTACATAACGATTAATCAGAAGGTAGGCCCATATCCGCCATAGATCCAATACAGTGGACTTCCTTGATGTCATCAATGGGTTTCAGCAGGCCTCTTCCAATCTCTAGATGCTTTTTTATGACCATGTTCTATGGGGTGAGATTCCCCAACAGGAGAGTAATTGGTCTCTGATAAGCTGGGTCTAGAACGCCTGGAAAGACTCAAGGTTCAAGAAGGCTAACTTCATCAATGCTGATTAGGTGCAATAAGAAGTTAGGGGGATTTGTAAGGTAATCTTAGTGTTAACTACCCCATTGTTCACCCGCCTTGATTGATACCTCTTCAGATGCATAGAAAGGGATACCCTCTAGAGCATCCACTGATTTAGGCAATGCTAATTCTTGGCGTCTAGGCTCAATTCCGCCAAGTCAGTTTTCACAAGTATGAGCCACTGAGCAACCGAATTGGATGATATGAGGATTGCCAACTTCTTAATAAAACTCACTATACTATGTATGGAGCTATCACCTCTTATTTTGACCTTTACTTTTAATTATAAATCGCAGACTTATCTGCACTCACTTATCACCTGGAAAGACCTCCTCTTCAATCTTCCGTGTGACCCTTTAAATCTTGGTTCTCCAAGATGGATGAATCCTCAGCTTGGTAATCTTCTATTCTTCTTCTTTTTTCAAATTACTCTCATTCGTATCAAATCTTGGCATAAATCCTCTTGATTCACTGAATAGTTGTCACTTTACTTGATTATAACTCATATACCCTTTTTTGTAAATCTCAAGACTCATATTGATTCCTCTCTTATCCACCAGTATGGGTAGCGTATCATCCAGTCATATCAACTTCCTGACATTACCCCCTCTTTGACTGGATGATATGCTCTTATTGTTTAATTTCTTGGAGGAACTTCGAGTGAACTCAGTTGATAATCTGACCCTCTGTAGGTTCCTTAATAGTGTAGACATCCATGCTGGTCTTCTTAATAATCTCAAACGGCCCAGCCCAAATTTTGGAGAGCTTGTTTTTCCACCCAAATCTGTGCTGGTCATGGAATAAAAATGGTACCCCACAGCAAACAGTGGAAGTCCACTCTGTCACTTCTGATTGGCTTCCTGATCGCAAATCTTCTTGACCAAACTAGTGGATTAGGCTTCCATTTGCAGCTTGATCAATGTATCTGTAAGTGTCTTCAAATATTGCTGAGGATTCTCACCACCAGTGTCCTCTACACACGAATAGAGCAAGGCAGGCAGAGCTGGATGTCAACCATACACATTTGAAATGGGCTCTTACCAGTGGCCAATGATAGCTGATATTATAAGCGAACACAGTATTAGGTAGAAGGGCACTCCATTCTGAGGGCTGATCCGTTACCAATTTGTGGAGTATGTTCACTAGGGTTCCGTTGACTCGCTCTACCATCCCATTTGATTCTGGATGATAGGGGGTGGTCAAAACCCCACGAATCGCCATCAACTCATTTAACTTTGGCAGGATATGTGAAGTGAAGTTGGTTCCTTTATCCATTAGAATGAACTGTGGGCAGCCATGCCACTGTATAACACACTCCATAATAAACTTGGCAGTGGTGACCGCGCCCAAGTCACTAATAGCCCTGGCCTCCACCCATTGGGTCAAATGATTGATGGCAACGATTATATACTTGTATTGATTGGCACTAGTTGGCAGAGGTCCCACTACATCAATGGAAACGGTGTGCCATGCAAACTGGGTTTAACTAGCTGGTATGTGGTTTTCTTGCAGAAAGGCTTTTCCATCTGACACTGATGGCAACAGCTAACTGTTTCTAATACATCGTAAAGCATGCTTTCCCAGAAGTATTAGAGTCACAAAAAGTCTAGCGTTTTCCGCAATCCTCCATGTCCTACAGCCCAATGAGCATTAATAATAATTGAGGGTCTAACCAAATGTTTAGGAAAATTCAGCATCAAGTCTCCAATCTGCTTATATAGTTCTTCCCCTCATATAAAGGTATCCTCCCTGAGTCCATTTACCACCTTGATCACCTGCGGTGGCTCATCCTGGTATTTGTTCGCCACCATCTTATCATACATTATGTCAGCTAGATCCACCATGATGGCAACCGTTGGCAACTGAGAAAAACAATCTGTGTTTTGATGTTTTGCTCCCAGTTGATGTAAAATCTCAAAATCATATGCTTGAAGCTTCAGAGCCCAACATGTGAGCCATCCTTCAGGTTCACGAAGAATCTGTAGCCAGAACAAGGAAGCGTGATCCATCATTACCTGGAATCTTACCCCATGCAAATATATACAAAACTGTTTGTAAGCATAGATCACCACTAAACACTCCCACTTGGTTATGGTGTAGTTTTGTTCATGACAGTTCAAGCTTCAACTACAGAATGTGACAGGATGTTCCACGCCGTCATCGTCCTTCTGGGATAATACTGCCCCTATTGCAGCAAGGGATGCATCCATTTGTACTATGAACTGTTTGTCAAAGTTGGGATATTGCAAAATGGGTTTGCTTGCTAACACGGTATGCAACACATTGAAAGTGTTCTGACATCGTTCCATCCAATCAAAGGAAGCGTTTTTCTTTAGCAACTCGAAAAACGGGGCCCTGATGCAGCTGAAATTGGGAATGAACCGTCGGTAATACCCAACCATCCCCAGAAACACCTGAATGTCCCACTTATTCCCTGGGCGAGTCATCTTGCTTATCACTTCCACCTTAGCTGGCTGCAGTTTAAGCCCGTTTAATTCCACAATGAACCTGAGATATTCCAATTGTTCTTTAAAGAAATGGCACTTTACAAGGCTTAATTTTGATATTAGCAGCAGTAAGGCGCTGAAAAACTTGTCTTAAGTGGGCCAGGTGCTCTGTAAATGTCCGTGAGAACACATTGATGTCATCAAGGTAAACTAGGATGCAGGACAGCTTTAGATCACCTAAAATTGTATCCATGGCTTGCTGGAACGTAGCTGGGGCATTACACAACCCTTGCGGCATGTGAGTTGGCTGGAACAACCCTCTTGAAGTGATGATCCACATTTCTCTCATTCTGCTAATGGAAATTCAATCTGCCATTACCCTGGGATCATATCCCTGGAAGAAAATATCTCGCCCACCCAATTGGTCTAGCACATTGTCATTCTATGGAAGAGGGTAGGAATCCTTTTTCGTTATATTATTAGGTTTACGATAGACAATAACCACTTGATTCAAGCCATCCTTTTTCCTTATGATGAGCACAGGTGATGCCCACGGACTGTTTGACGGCTCTAGCATTCCTTGCACAATATGTTTATCCACCTCATCAGAGACAACCTCTTCCGCCACTTTTGAATTTCTAATAGGTTGTGATCAAATGAGAGGGTGATCCCCATATATATCTGATGTACCACCCTTGAGCGCACCCCAAATCATGATCGTCATGTGCAAAAATATCCCAATACTTTTCAAATAATGTTATAGCCTTATCTTGCTATTCTGCCAATAATCCCATGAGTGCTTCCTATTGTGCTACAGTTAGTACACTGAATGATGATCTTGCCAATAGTCCAAGATCCTCCCATGAGCCAAAATCATGAATATGATGAACTTCCTTTATAGGGACTAAGTGTAGGTAAGCCACCACTTGGTGCCACCGGATCATTATTACCTTCTTCTGTAAGTTTGCTAGCAGCACTTTCACCTCCCAATTCCCGGTAGCAGTAACCCTGGAGCCACATGTGGTTCAAGCTGCAAGTGCAGGTGAGGCGTCATAATTTCTCCATAAAGCCCCTTAGGGATATCGATTTCAAGACCAGTCCCTACTATGCTCTGGTGTCCAGACGGTAGGCTCAGAGCGCTCATTTGTAAAATTGGGATCCCTTTGTACTCATATATCTGGCTGTGGAGGGTCCTAGTCCACCAACTCAGTCATCAATAACAAACAGGAATCACTTCATCACTGTACGCTAGATTGATCTAGCTGGAGTGGACTGGATCCGTTGGGATCCCACAAGTAGAAAAATACATGGGAATCTGTTGGCCTAAAATAATAAGAGTTTCCTCCTCCATATTTATCACAACGCCAAATTTCCTCATAAAAGCTGCGCCAATTAACATATTGTAGTTGTTATTTGGCAAAACCACCACTGGAGCGGACACCTGGACTGACCTTATCTTAAAGGAAATGCACTATATGCTCCTTCAAACAAAGTGCTGTGCGTTCCCACAGTCCCATATATTACTCGATGGTCCACATCCAGTTTCAACATAAGTTTAGCCACCAATAGGGTGGAGACTATGTTCACCGGTGCCCCCAGGTCTATGATAGCACGGATTTTTGTGTTTCAAATGAAAATGTCGCAGTAAATACATTACAAGTAAGAAGAACCATCAGTGTTTATTACTTTTACATTCAAAGGCTTTGTGTCACTCAAGAAGGAGGAAATGCCATCGCTGACCTGAGGATACTCAATAATGATTTTCTCCACCATAATGGCTACGTTAACCTCTAAATAGAGATGACATTCTTCAAAGGATCTGCATTGCTGGTGCCAGTCTGTTACAAAATCTGCCACACATATGGCTTCTGCACGTATTGGCGGAACTCAGGCCAATAGGGTGAACTTTTACTCTCAGAAGCAGAAGCAGGGGTATCTGACGAAAGCTGCTGGTATAACAAATCATCTGATTGAGGTTCAAATTCTACTCAAAAAGACATTTGATAAGTGTTAGGGACAAGTGAGTTAGACTCAGCGGAGATAGAGCATCCCATATCTACTCCGCTCAAGCTTTTCCCTGATTGACTTTCTCAGTTGGCATTGCATAAACTTGTAGTTTGCTAGGGCAATTTCCCGCATAATGCCCTCTTCATCCGCACTGGAAGAAAGTGTTCATAAAAGGTTCACATATATAGTTTGGGGCGGAAGGACAGTGTCAGAAGTTGCCAGTATGGCTCCAAGATCATGGACGAACTGGCGAAGTGTACAAGGGCTGAAAAGGATTTACTGACTCATATAAGGGACAAATAAGTTCCAGCAGCTGATAATCCAGTCGCTGCAGCCTATATCCTGAAGGGGTTGGAGCGGGGGCAGCAGAGATTTTTGGGCTACGTTGGGGGCATTGATTGTGGTGGAGAGTCAACGTAAGGTGTTCATGATTTAAATAAGTCCAGTATCTCCATCCAACACATGATACATAGCATTATATAGTTCCCAATGTGGTTTGACAGCTGCCATCATTGCTATACCAACATCCTCAGTGGATAAAATGTTAGCTCCAAGTAGGACGTGTGCTTCTACCAAAAACTGCTCAGCGAATTCTAACAGGGTTTAATCTCAATAAAACTGTATAGTCATATTTTTGGCTTTCTGTTGGGCCATCTTGGTAGCGCCCCTGAACAGCCGGATAACAATCGCTTTAACTTGTTCTTAGTATACCTAGCTATTTGGAAGATAGCAGGTAACTTGATCAGCGCTTTCCACATCTAAAGAGGACAGCAACAATTTCGCTTTTTGTCGATTGGTAGCCCCTTCCACAGAAAATTCAAAACGCTTAAAGTAACTGTGTAGGTTCCCATCATGACTGAAAGGAGGTAATTTTTCGATAAAACAAATTTTCTTTGCTCTAGGTTCCTGCTTCATGGAGCAGGCGAATTGGTTTTAGAGTGACTATGGGAACCATCCCTTTGTGCATTATCATATAGTTGGCCAGAAGGATTTGAATCCATTGAAAAGGACTCGGAAAAAGTGGTGTCATGTGGGTGGCTCATTGTACCGCCTGAGGGATATTCATTTGCTGATCCATAGCATTCTTACCTGAATCACCACCAACTGCCCCATTCCCCCTGGCTCCAGCACACCCCGTGAACTGTTCATTGATCAACTGCTCCGTTTTCACTGAATAATATTTACACCGTCCATCCTGAAATTCCTGTTGCAGCATTTCATAGTGATGTTGCAAATCCTGGCAGAATTCCCTCTCGCCATTCAGTTTCTGTTCCATGGCTTGTAATTGCAAAAAAACTTCTTCGATTATACACTGCAGGCAGGTTTGCTGCCAGCTAGCGTTATTCACTTGTTGATTGGCGTTGTTAATTTGGTAAATGAAGGAGGCTTGTTCCCATACTAATTCCTAGTTGGCCCGTTGAAGGGTATCAAGGCACCCTTTCATGGCCGCATACTCTCTTATCTCACCAATTGGAAGAGGGAAGGATCATAGGCGCTCAACCTGACTAACAACTTCCAGTTGTGTAACCTGATGAATAAGCTAGAGATATTTGGGAGATGTTGACCAAAGGACAAGCGCGTTATCTGTCATTTGCTGGGTACTCCATTTGATTTGAAGTTGGTTTAATTCAGCTGATAGAGAGCCAACTTGGTCTGCCACTTGCCATTCCATCAGGGTCATTTTTTCCTTGATCTGGGCAATCATGGCTTTGAGAGCTTCCACCCATTTAGTTAGCTCCATCATAAAGCGCTAAGTATTATTCTCCAATGTTGTTACGTCCTGAATACACTCTGCTGTTAGGCCATGCACTCCAGCAATTCTATTATTACTTGAGGTAATTTTAAATTTAAATGTGATAACAGTATGTTTAATTGATGGCAGACGTCTCCAACATGATGATCCATCTGTGCCAACATCCCTTGTACTTCCAAAAGCGCATGATTGAGGCGATCAAGCAGGTGGTGAGTATCATGCTGCTGTGCTTGCACAAACTGTAAAACATCTCCAATTTCAATATTATGGCGAGCCAGCACATGTAGTAGATGGAGAATCAAAGGTTGCACACAAGTGAATAAATATTCCTCGATTCTGTGGGTACCGAGGTGGCAAGCCAACCCTGATGTAGTTGCGTCCAAGTAAGACATGTACAGAGCATAGCGATTTTCTTGGTCACATTGGTTATAGAATAAACTCAGGGCGTTTTCCCCAGTCTCATCTTTGTATAGGAGATATCTACGCAACAGCCACTCCATAATAACCTCAGTTGTTGGGGAGACACTTGTGAACGTCCTATTTGGTTGGTCTTCAGATCAGGGCAATTTTCCAATTGCAGATTGATTATAGCTTCATCATCCCCCAGTTTGGTCACAGTACATAATGTTGTTTCATGGTTAGGTGCCTCCCGGGTTTCTTCAGCATACCAAACCCAGAATATGATCAAATTATGTTAGAATGAATGAGGAATCATCATTATATTTTTATAGTTGAAAAGCTACGGTCGCCTAGTGGCCCCCTGTAGTGAGAACAACTGTTAATTCTCGGCATCTAGGCTTGATTCTGCCAAGTTGGTTTGAACAGGGTACTAGCCAATGAGCAACTAAATTGGATGATATGAGGATCCCTGACTTCTTAATAAAACTCAATAAACTATGTATGAAGCTATCGCCCCTTATTCTGAACTTTATTTATAATTATAAATCACAGACTTATCTGCACTCACTTATCACCTGGAAAGACCTCCTCTTCAATCTTCCATGTGACTCTTTATATATCAGTTCCCCAAGCTGGATGCATCCTTGGCTTGATAATCTTCTATTCTTCTTCCCTTTTTGAATTACTCACATTTGTATTAAATCTCAGCATAAATTCTCTCAATTCGCTGAATGGTCGTCACTTTGCTCAATTATAATTCATATACCCTTTTTCATAGATCTCAAGACTCATCTTGATTCCTCTCCAATACGCCAGTATGGGTAGCATATCGTCCAGTCATATCAACTTCCCAACAGGCAACATCATAGTGTTGCATCCTGCCATTGTATAGTGTAGGGATAAAGTAGATGAGGGGTACTCAACAGTGCAAGCGTAATCTTTTTTATTGAGCTCTTCATTTTTTAGAATTAAAAACCTCGTAGTTTAGTAGGGAGAGATAGCCCTCCTTCAAGTTATTAACACCTTCATATTCGAGCATAAACTGAGTCCCAATATGTAGATTGTACGTTTAGTGGTCAATGTCACCACTGGAGCTGATAAGATAAGCTTCCCAAAACTAATGAGCAGATAAGAGTATGCCCTGATAGCGCGGGTGTTGTTTAGACCACAGTATCAAACTCTTGGATGTTTCTAGGTCATGGGCCAGCTTAATTTTCTTAATGAGCTTGGTTGACACAACGTTCACAGGGGACCCAATGCCGAAAATAGCCCTAAACTGCACTCCATTGACAACGACCTCCACTATAATTAAAGTTTCACCCAAGGTGGGGGGAGAGCAAGGACCTCCTTTAGTTGGAAAGTAGAGGCAAGTCTTTTTGGCAGGGTCAGGGTATTTTTCTTAGATAGACTGAAGGGTGTGAACACACTGGTAGATCGGATAAATGTGGCAAGGAACTGGTAAGCTTCACTGGCAGTGTCAATAATCTCAAGACCCCTCAACACTTGAAGGAGATAAGTTTGACGGAGGATCTTATCCCAATCCACTTTCTCCAAGTTCAATTGGTCAGATACCTCCACTTCACCTGGGGCTCCTATAACATAATGATTCCTATCTTCGCCACCCCTTCAGATTCATCATTAGAGGGGTTATTGATGCATGTTAGGGAGGCCATAAGGGTGAGGTAGGTTCAGGACTTCCCTTATGGCATGATAGGTCCAGGGGTTGCTCCTTCACCTTATTAACTTTTGGGGGAGGCGTTGAAATTGTCACAGCTCGATTTTTGAACTTCATAGTAGGGGGTTTGTGCTGCTTCATGGAGCCAGTTTTCAAACTAGATTTATCTGAATGAGTGGTTGAGGGAGATAGCATCGTGGAGGGGGATGCTTTTTCTACGCCAGCTTTATGTCAATCAGTGGATGTATGTTTTTGTGAAACAGGAAGCTTAGCTTTTGTGACCAGGTCATTTAACCCATTGTTAGTGGGGGCGATTAGCACCTGAGAAAGGGGTTTAGACTTAGGAGCTGGCTTTTGAACCACTTAATAATGCTCTGGAGAAAATGATGGGCAAGGTAAAGGAATGACTGCTTTCACCATCTAGGTTTTTGAGCATAAGATGAAGGGGATCACTGCCCCATCACAGCCAAAACCATCTGATTATTGTTAAGGTAAGAAGTAGCAGTTTGTGATGGAAACTCTGTAATAGCAGGTTTCCAGAGGGAAGTAGTGTAGTAGATGCTAAAATAGTTGGCGTAAATACTTGGCTCAGAGACCCTTGCATAGGGTCAAGTTCATAGATTTCAGTCACCTCTAGCAAGGCTTCCTTGATATCTAATACATTTTTAAATGAGCGCTTTACAAAAGAGATATGCATTGCCAAGGAGGGATGGGACGCCAAGCCAGCCAAGATAGCTGCAATAGCATCGTCTAGGGATAGCATTTTTGCAAACAGTAAGGGTTGAGCTTTATTGCAAAAGTGTTCAGCAAAAAAGGCGATTGGTCCACACTGTTGCAGACTAAGACACATAAAAGCCTGTTTTTCCTGTTCATACTTTGTAGGGAGCCAAATAACTAAAAGAGTGCTTGCTTCACCTCCGCCCAGGTGCTGAGGGTGGCCACGTGAAAAACCATTATCTCTTGAGTGGCACAACTCAAGCAGGGAGGAGGTACATAATTTTAAGAGGGTCCGTTGCCCCTTCCATAGCAACTTCATACATAAAGAGGAAAGAAGCAACAATTCCCTCACCCAGGGTAAACTTGTCCCTAGAAGGGGGTTTATGGATACCAGGGGAGCCCCCATAAAGGCCTTGCAATGAGTGCTACTCGAGGCCTTTTGAGGCGAGACAAAGCACTAGCTGGCTGAAGTTCAAGAGTGGCTAGCTTGAGGTTTATCTCCATGAGAAAGTCGTGAGGGTTAATGACCCCACCAACCTCCATTGTTTTTGTTGTTTTTTGTGGTGTTAAGTTACTCTGTAGTGAGCACCAATTGTTGGAATTCAGGTTTTTTGGTTTCTTTTGGTGCTTGGCGCTCTGAAATTCAACAATTTGCACAGGAGAAATTCAATCTCTACTGCTGAAATAACTAATTTTAAGGGGACCTGGACGACAACTTGTAAAAATTAATAAAACCTAATTACACTAAAAATCTTATTTATATATAGTTTATTAATGTGCGCAATGGTTGAAGAGAGACCCCAATTATCTGGTCGCTTCTTAGTATTTAACCAATTCAAGGTTTGTAATAAGACGGCTGATGAAATCAGTATAAGCTACGAACACCTGAATTAGGAAATATGAGGTTTTGACCTATTGGATCTATTAAAAACACGTTTTAATGAAATGGTTGAAGAAGAGTAAATTGTAGGTAGGACCAGTCCGTTAGGTAAGAATTTGATATACTGGAACCAATTGCTTTTGAAATTTTTGCACTTGTGAGGACCCCTCCAAAGCTGTAAAATATAGTGGTCCCTGCATAGGTGGCCTGACTAAATTATGTATGGAACAAGGTGGGACCTCAGATGGGCTCCCTTGATTCCGCTGCTTGGTCAAATCAATCCAACTACTTAATATCGTGCTATTTACCTGAAAATTAAAAAAAAATGTATTGTCCCAATTTAATGGGTTCCACCAAGAATTATCCAGGGTCTTTTGGCCAATTTTGTCCATAACATGATACAAAGCACTCTTACTATAATATCAGACTTGTAATTGTCTGACACCTTGTAAAAAAGGATCTTTATCACGCCAGATAAGCATGTGCAAATGAAGGATTTCTCTGTTTTGAAACTTTATCCTGTGCCAGAAATCTTTTATAATGCCACTCAAGCAGTCTGAGTTATTTTTAAACATAAGATTAATGTTTTGACTCATACCATAAATAGGTGTACAACATATACTAGGTAACGTTAAACCAAGGGCAGTTTTCAGAGAATGTCAAATTTTAGCTTCCCTCAGATTATGGCCAGCAGTAATGAGTATCGCTTCCTTTATATACAACCAGGTCAAGTGAATTTTTAGGTGAAGGTTAGAAACCATGTAGGAGATCCCAGTTTCATGACCATCGCAATTAATTCTAACAAACTCATCTCCAATATGATGTGGATCCTCTTATATTTGTATGTAAGATGCATGTTATATAACAAACCATGCGGAGTGTGATCTCCTTAATGCATTCTACATAAGATGGACACACCAGCTTTAGCATGAAAGTATTAGCCAATATATAAAGCAAAAAAGGTAGTCTTTCTATTAAATTGTCTGTTACTGCCTATGACGTGTGCTTGGAAATAATCCAAGGGTTTATGGGAATTCTTGCTTCTCTCCAAACCTATTTTTACCATCATGAAAAAGAAAATACCAAGCCAAGATCTGCATGCATCATTATGTTTCAATATATAGAGGCGGTGCTGTTTTTCTTTATACATTGACTATTCTTACTTGGACATTGTTCAAATTATTTTTATTAATAGTAATAACTCTTTCAACATCAGGTAATCATTATATATCAAGTAAAGCATGTTGATGGTAAAAACATCTTGTATTTCTTCATTTTCATTAATAGATTATGCTGCTATAACATCTATTACATTGATATCCTTTTACAATTAAGGGATGATTTCCATCTTTTGTCAGACAAGGTTCATACAAAGTTTCTTATTCACGTGGTTAAATATCCTAGAATCTGGTATCATCTCTAATGGATTAAAAGAGTAGAAAATCAAAGAACTTAAATTATAAGATTTAGTTTAAATGTTTGGCATAAAAATATGTGTAAATCATCGATTTTTTGAAACGCATGCAACAAGAGACACCTATCATTAGTGCTTTATAGCCTTTAAAAACTTTCAAATGTGAATCAATAGATTTATAATAAGTAACATCAGCTTACTTATAATGATATAGAGCAATGGATGCCAAGTTAGCAGTAAGTATTCCACTATTATAATAAGAGAAAAGTGTGGTTAAAGAAACTTTCAAGTTTGGAAACCAGCATCAAAATATTATTAATATATTGGCCATCTAGTACAATTTCACCAAAAACATGGATTTTAACATTATAATTGTTATATGACATATGATATTGAGCTCTGTCACACGTAAACATTTAGTATTGCTTATAATGGATCATGAGTGACCCAGTTTGCCTTACATTTCAATATAACCTATCTCTCCTAATGAGTACATGGTCAGTATCACTTGCAAACCACTTATTCAGATTGAGTGAAAAGATGCAATTTTAGCAATCATTTTTATTGCTTTATATTAATTTCTACAAGAACTGATATTAAATATGTCATCAGCTTGATGGAATAAACCACACAAAATTAAGATGTTCTTTGACAAGATTACATATCTACACATCATATCAGGTTATCTCCTTGAGCATCTTCATCTGGATTCCTAATAGTAAGATCACTACCAATTTGTGCTTGTTTAGCAACGTCTTTATTATTGGGGAAGAATGAAAACACTTGATGATAAAAAGGATTATACCTTGTTAGCCACTGGAAGGCTACTATAAAAATGTAAGTGTCAACTTTTAATTGTTTTATGCGCTAAATATTTTCCAGACTTTCCAACACTATAACAATTTCTTCTTGTCTCAATTGTGGCGGAAGCTGTTCAGCCAATTCAACAACACCTTGCAAATAGTTTACTTGCCCTCTGCACCAATCTTGACTAAATCAATTTTGAACCTCAATCATTTTAGAGAGGCACAATCCTGCCTAGGAGTCTCTTTTCAATGTCTGATAAGTTGGCTAACTCGTCAGGACCAAATGATATTTTTAAGTAATCCAGAAGGTTTGAGGTAAAATTTTTCATTTTTTTAAGATTATTTGCACAGCAAGATCAGGCCACAACATCTTCAATTCAACTAGACTGGGATGTATCATTGATGACTAAAGTTGTATTCAAATTGCACAGCTGTTGTGGACGTAGTCTTTTTACATATTGCATAGGGCACATCACAAAAGATATTGATTGCTTTCATGAGATAGGTTGTATTAATTGACTGCCTTTTCTTGCTTATTGGTTTACGCTTCCATTGCAAGTGACTTCTTCTCTCATCTGCCACCTTGTTCTGCAGGATGTCATTATTATGTTCAAAAACATTAGATTATCATTTTTTATCATTTATCAGTCTCATTTTAAGCTGGATATGAGTCAATGAGAGGTAATGTTCTCGTTCATTGTAAGCATCATTTAAAAGCGTTTCTGAATCAGAAGGACAGTGTGACCATTATTCTTGTTGACTATTTAAAATTGATGGTATACTTGATTAATTCAGTGTTCTTCCTGTTCTTTCTCCGTCAAATACCTATTATTCATGTATTATTGCATATGTGCATGTCTCTCTACATATCAGCTGGGAGACTCTTTTTGACAAAATCTGACATTTTCTTATTCATTATAGATAGGCGTTCAGATTTTGAATCTTGCATTTTCATGCAAACAGTTTTTCTTCATATGCGTAAATTATTTGTTGGCTAACCCATGTTTTCATGTCAGTGAAATGAAACACATTCATTACAACTAAAACGTCTGAAATAAAAAACGGGAAAAGTCATGCCTTCAAAATACAGACTAAACTGTATGATATAAATAATGAAATGCACTAAAAAGTATAAAATAAGCAATAAAAAGTATAAATAGTAGATAAAATTCTCTTTAAAGTCAGCGCCATATTTCAAACTGACTAACAATTTTTTGTCATGGATACAAATTAGAGCTTATATTGGATTAGGTACAAGTGTGAACTGTAAGCAACTAAGAAAAAACAGTGCTGAGTATATGCAAGACCAATTTTCTTTAAAAAAAGATTTATTCAGGAGACTACATGAGACACAGACGTAAGTTCTTCAATGAAAATAAATATTGATCAATAATTTGCACCATTGTTAGCTTTTAATTTATTTATATTCTTATAATAGAACTACAATAGAGCTTAACTATATATCTAACTTGTGTCAAGTTGCATCTGAGACTTAACTTGAGTGTGGACGTATAGTACTTTATTGTGGGAACATATTTTATAGTGTTCTATGAAGCACAGTCAAAGCTTGCCACAATATATTTAATGTCTTGTGTTATGTACATGTGCATGTGTGAGATATCAATATGTAGTAATTTTATTTCTATCTCTTTCTACGTTGTGGGTTAGACATCGAAAGAGAAGACCTCAGTTCAATGCAGTCTCTTAGAATTTGTGTTGTTGATATTTCTAATTTATTTTGGAAATGTTTGTTGCTTGTGATCGTTTTAAGTGGCATTTAGTAAGATTGTTCATTCCATGTATGCTCATATCTCTAGAGCGTTCATGAGTTTTTAAGTTGGTGAGGGTAAAATATTGTGTAAAGGGGTATGTTTGAACCGGTTTGTGCAGTGGTGTATAGTAACAGCCAGCTTGAATGCATTTCATAAAGTTAATAATATAAATACTATCTTTTACTGACAACTTCCTGAAGCTTAGTCATAAAGGTTTTCGTTTGAGGCCTGTAAAGAAGTATATTAAATTAGACTAGTTTTATTAATGATCTGACGTGATTTGAGCAATTTAATAATGGTCATGCTCATCACGTTGATCATATAATAATTGATTTTAAAAAGTGCACTATAAAAGTATATATATAATCAGTTATAATATATATACTCAGCACTGTGCGTTCTTATTTGCTTTCAGTTTACACTTGGACCCAATACAATATAGGCTCTAATTTTTACCTGTGAGCAAAGTTTTAAAAAGTTAATCTGAAATATGGCGCTGACCTTATATGGCTTTTATTTATTTGAGGCAAGCCAACCGGGGGACGGACATTACCGAAATAGAGAAAGAAAGTATCGACATGAAACCTGAGCAGGGTCAACTCTGTCGTAGAAAGTTTTTTCACCTCCGGATCGGGACTCAGATTTTTCTGGTTACGTCATGGGTAACATAAGGCTTTTATTTAAAAATAATTCGAGGTGGGTCGACCTTGGGACAAATATACCACACCGAGAACGTTTTCTAGCCAGTACAGGTTTCGAACTCAAAACCTGCACTAGGGGTGGAAGCAGTTTTACCCGCTCGGCTAACCACCCTTAACATAAGGCTTTTATTTACATATGTTCTTTATCGATTCTTTTATACTTTTTTAGTACATTTTTTATCAATTATTTCATAGTTTTTAGTGCTTCCTTTATTGCTTACTTAATACTTTTTAGTGCATTTATATCGGTTATTTCATACTTTTTAGTGCATTTTTCAAAATCAGTTTCTTTTTTAAAGAAATATATTTAAATTTGATTTTATCCATAAAGTGAATTAAGCTTTTGACTGCTCTTTTATTGTGCAATTGGATATATCTATAAACATTATTAGGGCTGTGCCATCACAATGAGATGAAGGTGAAGAGAAACAACATGTATATTTATATAGGTATGCTCTTAGTAAATATGAAAGAATTACCCAGTAATTGAGCGTCATTCCTGGATGTCTTTTTTGCATAGAAACAACCTTGAGCTTAATTCTACAGGACTAAGTCCAAGTTGTCACTGATAATGAATCATTATGAAGGTTCTATAATTTAAAAAAACCTAAAGGTCAACTGTCCTTGTGGTCACTAAACTTCAATCTTTGCAGTTATAAAGTGTTACATCACTCTGGAGCATCTAACCAGAATTCATATAGCTCTCTAGTTTTCCAACATTTGACACCTTGTCTTTATACGCTGTCAAATTATTTGGAAGAAGTCCTACAGGTATATTGTTAAGATCTTTAATATACAACAAGTATAAGGCTGATTTTTATAGAATATGGAGTTTTAATATGGTGTACTTTACAATATATAGGAGGTGATGGTCAAAAATGCTTATATAACACATTGTAAGAACATCCTATGATAGATATGAAATCACTCAGAGCTATCAGGCATGAATTACTGAATAAGAGGCTGAAACAAGAATAACATGGTTACCATTGGGAATCTTTACAATTATATATGCAGTATATCTTGATGAAATGCCATGAATGCCAGTCTCAACAACCATTAAAGTCCTCTACGAAAAACTAAACATTAAAACCCATTTAGACAAGCATACTTTATTGTTTGAAGTCATTGGGCCTTTCCAGTTAGTATCTTTAACCATAGATATATCATTATGTCACTGATCACTTGACCAAGTGGGTAAAGTCCAAGTACACTTGTGACATTATAGCAGTTGTAACCGCTAAATTCATTATGTGGCAAATTATACACTGTCATGAATGCCTTAAAGCCATTATAACGTACAATGCTACCAACTTCACCTCCATAATAGTACCTAAACTGATTAAGCTTATGGGAATTTGAGATTTTTTTGCTGCCACTTACCATCTTGAGACCAAAGGAATGGTCAAAGGATTAAAGGAACTCTATGGCAAAGTTTTTTGACATGTCATGGTGGAATTGCCTTTGTAATAGGCCCTTTATCTCAGCCCCACAGTATTTACTCGCATATTAGTCATCACAGTGCTACCATGTTTCCACTCTTTTAACTCCTTTACGGATGGAAACCCGCCTTACCTCCATAAATGCACACTATCATGGATGATGAAGATGAGATCTGACTTAGAGAGTCCTTTTTTAGCACTAGTGGCGACCAACCCAAAAGGGAGAGCCGCCAAGCATCTTTATCTATAAATAAACCAAATAAAAGGATTATCTTGAAAAATTTTTTTAATATAGCCCCTAAGCTATCAGCCTAGGAAGCCATATCAGATGGCGAGAAAACTTTAGGAAAACTTTTTCTGTTGCCCTCTTTAGCTGGTAGACCATGGCGGATAGCATAGGGGTTGGGCCATCAGCGGCATGTGGCATATGGAGGTAGAGTTGTGAGTTTTCTTCGTTAATGAGACTGCAATGTCCATCACCTCAACGTAAAGAGCATGACCTACTAATCCTTTGACTGACTGATTAAGGCGCTTATTAAAATCCATACAGAAGCTTATAAACAATCCTTGCAATGTAAAATCTACTAAAAGACATAGAAGGCCAGCATTGATAAATGCTTCATTTGTTTAAGTAAAGTGATATAGTGGCTTACAGCAACACTCATGTGTTTGAAAGAACCTATAAGCTGGTGGTACTATGAAAATAACCATATATAATCTAGGAGATCAGCCCTTAATGTCTTTACCAATAAAGGTATGGCTGATGGAAGAATTGGTAGTTGGGTTATGAAATATACTTGAGGACCTATTAAGGAATCTTCCATTATCATAATAAAGTATTTTTAGTTTGAGACAAATCAAAGGTAGGGTATATGTTATATAATGTGTTGACTTGACTTGCACTTTTGAACTCTTCAAATCAATTGCTTTGATAATCAAACTTTAAAAATATATAAGAAATGTATATAATTTACAAACACATAACAGAAATGATCCTCCTCCCAAACTTCTCACCTACTCTTAAATCATCATGTCATGTTAATCATTCTTTATATTTATTTTCTAAAATGGATAATCATGATACCCATAATCTCATTGTACATACAAGACATTTTTTATAAAATCAAGACATTGTTTTGAGGCCGGGTAATTGGCTATAATTTCTTTCTGATATCAGCTAGATAAAACAATTTTACCTGAACTAAGTTTATTGTTTTTGGATGTTGTCTTTGGCGTAGCCATTTCTATACTCTTACTGAGGTAGATCACCACTTAGAAGGTTTATTCAGTTCCTGGAAATATTTGAAATATTGTCTGAAGATGAAGGCTTGGTGGTCAAATAAGGTTTGAAAGTCTCAGCTAATGAATTAACGTTTGCTGTAGATTGCATGAACCACTCACTACACTAAAATAGTAATAAAAATATATATAATTCGACTTGAACAAGTGTCTGAAACATGTGAGTATCCCTAAAATTTTTAGTAACCCTTTCATAGATTTAATTTTATACTCTTTAATACATTTTTGGTGTGGTATTATGTCAAGGTCAACCTGGATTCAACAGGTTTATTTAATTTTAATAATAATATTTAACCTGCTATAGTAAAAATAGTCATTAATAGCCATAATATAGATATGATTGCTATGCTTTTCCTATAAGGTATCTTATTGACTGATTAAAAAGGTATTAGTCAAAACTTAACGTAAAATGATATTCTTGTGAAGGAAAAATTTAGACAGATTTTACTTTATATTATAAATTAAATAAACGCAATAGCATATCTTTTATATATTATTTTGGGCAAAGTGATGTGAATTTACATTATATAAAACAAGAAATGTTTTAATGGAATAAGCATTCATTGACTTATGTATAATCAGACCAGAGACTCAGATAACAAATTAGTTACAATAAAGGTAAGTATTATATATGAAAGGCATGTATATAATTGTTAAAAAAGCCAATGGTAGATATGAAAGTTTTAGAGTGCTAAGCACAGTGTTTTAGAGGACTACACAAATTTAAATTATTAAAGCATCAGGTGAGTAATTTGTCAGTTTAAAAGGGAGGTGGTAACACCATATGCAGAAAAATTTAGGTTTGAACCCCTAGTGTAAGAATAATATTCCAAAAGGCATATTTAATGCAGTTGGTAGTTTAAAAGTAAAATTAGATTATATATAAATTAAATACTTTTTTAATCTTAGATCTTAATACATTATACACAAATCAAAGTTAGTGATATATGGAGTAAAAGAAAAACTGTTTTTGTATTCTTGATAGGGCTTTCTACTTGCATAACTTTCCGAGCAAAATTATAAAAAAACAAGAAAGTAAATTTAAATCGCCCACCATAGTTTTGCTCTGATGTCCTTGGATTCTTCACCAGCTTCTCCAGTGTGGGGCAGCCAAGAAACTCCCCTGCCATTTTCTGTCTAGTAGGAAAACGCACTTGGGCTGGCTCACCCAGTCATACCAAACCCTTGGATGATTTGTTCCTCCCAATGATCTCAACACCCACCTTGCTTGTACCCAAGCGGTACCTTGCTGCCCCCTGGTGCTCCCCTGGAGCAAAATGCGTTTCAGCCTAAGAGTCAAATATGGGAAACTATTCCTTTACTATGACCAAGCCATTATCAAAATGGCTCAGGTGGTGATGATTCCCGCTGGATTCATAGATTCCCACCCTATAAGGGGTATTTTGATCTTGGCTTCACTTGTGAAGCCAATGATGCCACAGCGGCAACTGTGCCCCTGGTATTTCAGGGTACCCCTATTCCCACAATTCAGACCCAGCTCCCAGCGGACACCACTTTGGTGGTCCAGTTTGCTGGTTTGCCCACCCACCTCCCCTGCGGTGCTACACCAGGAGCTGATGGACGGTTTAGTAGCTTATGGCTCCAACCCCATCATAAAATTTGTGGTCCCAGATGGGGCCACACGCATTGCTGGGCCTTGGGTGTATGCCACGATCAGCCCTGAATTTAGTAAAATAGCCATGTCAATTTTCCCACGCCATAATTCCTTCTGCCCCTGACCATCCGTTTTGGGCCCATACCAAAGGCGGATGGGCAATCTGTTCATCCTGTTTTGAGTTGGACCACTTGAAACGCAAGTACCCCTCCTTAGCTAATTCCTACAGCTCATATTATTCACCTATGAACTCAAATCCACCGCCCACCCTGCACTAGTTCCAGCATGGGGTACAATCCTACCTCCCCCTCCCCCAAAGCCTGATGCTGCAGCTGCACCTGCAGCCACCAATTAGCCTACTCCTTACTCCAGCGCCACACATGATTCCTCCAATCAAGCACCAGTTTGGACCCCAGTTCAATCCCATGCTTCCTCCAACAAATCAACCAAACCTCAATCATATGATGATTCCTCAGTTCAATTCAACCAGAATCCATAAGAGTTATTGGCTGAAATCAACGAATCAGGTAATCTCATTGAAGAACCATCTCTGCAAATTGAGCAGTTTGTTAATTCAGAATGGGACGCCAAATACCCCTCTCATTTATAAATCCCATAGCCAAATGCCAAATCATTTTGCAGAGACCACCAGCTTGCAATCATAGAAGCTGCTACACCAGATTGCTGTCCCCTCCGCAAAGCTGTCACCAAATCAGTGGCGATGCTCACAGGAGTTATTCCCCCTCCTGTTATCCCCTCAACCCTCACCCCAAAAAGCAAAATTAAAGTGAATAAATTGCACAAAAATGTAAATGAAGCTTCCAGAACGTGGTAACTGTAGCGCGGAATCCTAAAGCTAAGATTATCTGAACCAATATTGTCACAATTTGTTAGGCTTCCAGAAGCCTGCATTAAAACCAAAAAAGCTTTAGCCAAATATATCAGTGCCATTTTCCTAGAAGCAATTTCCATAGAATACCAATCATCAGTGATATTGATCCACATGCCGCCAATGCCCCAACGCCATTACTATCTGCCTTGACACATACCCTACTCTGGGAAGAGGAAGCTGCTGCCAAAGATGAGAACACTTATCCCCCTCCCCTCCACCATAGAATGATAAGCAGTTTCTGCTGCCCACCTGGTTGATGTTTTTGTATAATGTGTTTCATTCAATCCGCTCATTTGGGCGTTTTTTTGAATCAGTTAGTTATGTTAATTTTTAGATTAAGTTTTTTGGTTCATTAATGTCCATCCCCTGGTCAACTTACCTCGAATAATTATATATTCTTAATAGGCTATAGTTGAATAAATCATCTAAATATCAGAAAGACTTTTTAATAGTTACGGCATAATATCTGAGCTAAGAAAACTTTTATATATTTATAAAGTGTGGATCAGTTTTGTGAGTGCATAGCTTTAACTAAAGTACATAACAGTTTAGAAGGGGATGATTTCCAGCTCATAATACTAAATTGGTCAAACCAGAATTTAGATATCATGAAGCTTTATAAGAATATATTTAAAAATTTGAGGTGGGTTGACCTTGGGAATAATTACCACACTGAGAATTTTTCTAGCTGATACAGGTTTTGAACTCAAAACTTGCACTAGGGTGGAAGAAGTTTTACCTGCCAGGATAACCACCTTTATGAATATATTTTAATTTTTATTTAAATTAAATTCTCAGAGACCTCAGAACATTATGAGTTAAATTTCTTAGACCTCTGAATATCAAGTTCAAAAGAGCTTCAAAGTACATAAATAAAGTCCTGAAAGACAAGAAAAAAGATACCAAGAGTATTATATTTTTTAGCACTAGTGATTCCCAACCCAAGATGGGAAGCCATACGCATCTTTATTTGCAAATGGGCTAAACAAAGGGATTATTAGAACTAAAAAAATACTAATATGACACCTCAGCTAACAGCCTATCAAGCCATATCAGAAGGTGAGGAAGCTTTAATGAAATTTTTGTCCAGCGCCCACTTTAGCTGGCAAACCATGGTGGTCAGCAATGGGGTAGGAGCATCATCTACATGAGGCATAAGGAGGTATAATTGTGAGTTTTCTTCGTTGATGAAACTGCAGTGTCCATCACCTCAACGTATTGAGCAAGTTGTGCTCAGCAAAGTTTGATAAGAGCGGCACACAATTGAAGGACTGATCCGCCAGTGGGCTTTGTGATCCAAGTTTCTTATATTTAAGTTTATGAAAATGGTGTATAAAACTAAGTGTCAGAATACTAACGCCATGCAAGCAAAGCTGTTAAAGCCTAGAGTTGTACACAGTGGAGATTTAAATTATACGTCCTAAAACTTTTTATATATTTGTATGAGGGTTTCCTTATAATATTTAAGATATTAAGTCAGCTCTAGCACTAGCATATTGAATGAAATCAGTATGGGAAGACTTGTAATGAGAGCTTTAGGGCTCTTGGTCATTCTAAGTTAAGAGACTATAATTTTTGATGGGTAGAATTATAGTGTGCCAGAAGTGACATAATTCAAATATTCCTCTGTTTTAGGATAAAAAGCAGATATTTAAGGATTGCTTTAAGATACCTTTCATAAATATTAGATAAGTACCTGTTCTAGTATTTAAAATTATTCTAGGAATATAAGGAAATTTTATAAGAATCTACTAAATAAAAACGCTTACTACAATTCATTAAAGTAGAATATAATAAACAACTTTTATACTTTTGCACCTACCTTTAACTAAACATCTTAATAAACAGAATATATACTAAATTTTAGTATACAATAAGATGCATTTTTAAAGGAGAAAAGCATATTCAGTATAACAAATAGTACCATATGAGGTAGTTTATTTTATAAAGTATTATAAAATAATATTAAACTCTTTGAAATTGAAGGTACCATATAAAATTATTACTTTATTTATATTTTTTACTTGCTTTGTACTAACTCATAATATCTGCTATAGGTTATTTCCCCAAAGAACACTTTTTTATAAACATAAATTGTAAAGCATATAAACAAAAATAAGGTAGGTGGCAAGAATTGATTAATCTGTGATATGAAAGTAAAACATCATTAAGATTATATTAATTAATATTATCTAAAAACACTCATTAATTTTTTATACCTGCCACATCTATTAAATGTACTCTAAATTATGATTATCATGAGAAATAAAAGTTTACATCAAAAAAGTGATGAGTATTGATCTGAGAAAAGCCCCCATTTTCTTTGATCAATTATAATATCATGCAATTAGATAATATTCCTAATAGTTTTAACCTTTACCATAAGAAACTGAGAGTATAATTTATAGAAAGGTTCTTGTAAGTAGAAAAGCTTTTTGACAATGTTAACTAAGCATAAAAGTTACCTTTAGCTTTAGATACAAAGAATAAATATATAGTAAAAGTTTAGCTTAGCTCTCAGATAGAAAAACTAAAATTTTTATGGGTTGGCTGGCCTTATAATAGTTGCACTACCAAAAGTTTCAGAATAAATTAAAAGTAAAAAGATCTAAGAAAAATTAAAACAAAATAAAATTCTCTAACCAGCCAGGGAGTGGCAAACCAACCACCTAGCCTACTAATGGTGGAGGGAGGGGAGGTCAAGAGGCGCCTCCTCTTCAACAATGATATTGTAAAAACTTCCATTCAGGTTAAAGAGCAAGAGTGTGGAGGTATCCATTGGGTAATGTTTGATGTTTGTGAATGAAGGGTTAGAAGGTATGTGGTGGTCCATGAAACTGGCCTTGACATAATCACCAAGGTTGTGTTTGGCTTTGAGACAGTTTTCTGGGAAGCAAGACAAAGGCCACAATACTGTAGTGAGTGGTTTTAGCTTTAGTTTAATTTTGCTGCCACTGCGACACCCTGTTCAGACTTACTTGCTTCTAATGGAGATGTAGAATTTATACTTAGTGACAAGGGGAAATTCAAAGGTAAATTGGGGACTAGTAAACACCAGCACTGCAGTAGACATTGTGAGCTTTGTGAATGTTGTGACATTCAAGCGATGAAATCACTGCCACAATGAGATGATAGTTGCTTAGATCAGTTCAGCATTGTTTTGTGGAGTTTAATAGTAAAAGGAATTGGGCATTGACGGACATTTTAGACTACAACTTAATGATTTTGTTAATATAAAATACTAACTTATTTTAGCTATAGTAAGAATAGTAAATTTTAACCCGTTATACACTTTTTTAGTTAAGACCCACTAAAACTAAAAAAGTTAGTTAGTTTATAATAAGCATTTTAAAATTAGTAACATTCATATACTTTCAGATAAGAAACTTTTTACCTTTTCTCTTTAATAAACATAGCAAAGTGAGGATCTTAGACTAGCTATCTATAGTTATAATAATAATGAAAGATAGCTTTATAACAATCAAAGATTTAATAAATCAAGACTAATGATACTATGAAGGCTTATAATATACTAATTGATTAGCTAAAATATGGTATACCAAACAAAAGTTGATATTATATAAATTAGTTTTCTTTTTCAACTCAAATATTAAAGACAAACACCACCAATCTAAGTAAATTATGTTAATTGTTGGTTTTATTATTGGGAAATTAAGTAGGTAGACTATGTCACTTCAATAATCCTTCACCTTTAAATTTGGTTTGTCATTGTAATCATCAATTTTAAGTTAAATATGCTTTTGATTGACTTGAGCTTTTAGCCTAGATGTGAAGTAATTCATTGACGTTTAAACTACTTGAGTGAGAATATTATGGAACAATCTAGAAATTTAATATTAATGCAGTTGGATTGTCTTTTATATAATTAAATCAGATGGTGATAGTTTTAAGCATTAATTAGTTACAATGCAAAATTGTGGTTAATCAGATTCTAAAATATCTTATGCAACCAATTCTAGATTACATAACATCTATAAAATTAACAGAGACAAACCAATAATTGATTATATTCTTCTAAAGAATATTATGCCATATACTAGTTAAATTAGTTTTTAGAAAAATAGTAAAAGATTCAAGTATCAGTTGCATAGATTTTCTAAAGTTTACAAATCTAGGCCCAGAAGTTTGTTGGTAGGGTGGGGTATATAGATCTCAATTAGAACTGGTGAGGTATACCTCATTGTCTCAACTAATTCTACTTGATTCAATTCTTACATTTTCCACAGGATTATTGAAAGTGCCTGGACCTCTATAGTACCTGACCAATACTAGTGGGGTCATCATGAACATATCCTGTCTTGAAATTTTAGATTTTCATTGATTCAGCTTAAGCCCAGAATTGATATATGTTACTTTGAGATACTCCATCAAGTATAATTTGGACAATACTATTAATTTATCCCATGTGGTTCCAAAGAGCATTTTAGTCAAGCTCAGGATATAAGATAAGTTAAAATTTAAATCTTAACATCATAATTCAGATACTCTATAATGAATAACTGAATTATTTAATATTACTTACTTTTTATTTTTCTTATTAATACTTTCAAATTATATTATATTTGTGCTGTAATTTCACCCTCCCTTTCCGTCTGGTATATAAGTAAACATTTTAATTTGATTGTCAGGAATTTAACCAGATAGATTACACCTGATAATATCAAAATTAGGGGTGTCAGTTAGTTGGGTGTTATTACTAACTAATCGCCTAGTTTGATAAAATTTAAGGTTATATTTGCTGATTGGTGCTCCCCATTCAGATGGGTTGAGCCCTGTTGAGGTATTCGGGGAATAATCCTTGATAGAAGTATAAATCATTTTAGGTTCAGCGGAATTTGATTTCAATGCTGATTGCCAATTTTCTGGGCCATTGTGAGATTTTCTGAAGGAAAGCCAACATATTCATTACAACTGTCTGACAATCCTAGTTCTATGCTGACTGCCAATTAAGGAAAATTGTGGGGATTTTGGTGGAAAGCCAATGTTTCTGATATTAAGTATTTCTGACTATGATTTTGCTGCCTAATCTGGAGTGCAAGCAACACATGCTGAAGATACTCAAAGTTATGTTTATAATAGAAGTTTATATTGACTAACCATTGACTCATGCTGAGGATGAGTTGACCTAATATCTGATTGGGATGAGAGGAATGGGATGGAATCATTACCATGAATGATTGACAATCGGTTAAAGTTCTGTATTGGATAGGCAAGGGGTTTTCATAGGCGCAGTAGCCTAGATTGTAAATAGTCATCCTTCTCTCCAAATAAAGATCTCTCTTTCACCTACTTTCTATATTTTTTGAAGTAGCAAAAGCCACTAAAGTGGATAAGGGTGAGACTGGAGATCCCCAAAGTAGGCGTGGGGTGATGCGCCTGAAGTGGCTGACGCTGGCAGCTCCCATACCTCATCCCTACAAGGAACTGACTGGAATCTGTCCAACCAGCCACCAATGATGATGTGCTGCTGGAATTCAGCCATGAGTGTGGTGCAGTGCGGAAGTGCCATAGCCACCCATGATGGGGGATGGATCGCCAGGGAACACCCAAAAGAGGCTGGCAATTGGTCATGAGGGTGGTACAGCAAGGGAGTGCTATAGCCATCCAGGACGGAGGATGGACTTGCTGGGGCACACCTAAGAGGGACCATGGGGCTAAGGCGAAGTCATTGGTCTGATGGGTTGGTTGATTGGATGTGGACTTGTAGGGGTTGTTATGCCAATGAAGGCAAAACAGCTAGGGTAAGCCAGTATTCATACTGGTTGGCCTGGCACACTAGCAGAGGCCACTTTTGGAAAAGCTATTTTCCAACAATATTATTGAAAGTAAATCCTGAAATAATAATAACATGATTAAAAATTGATTCATATATAATTACTTGGAGCTGAGGATAATATTAAAATATAATAGGGCGTAGTTCTCTTTCACATCATATCAAAAAGATAATTTTTATTTGTCTCTAGTTAGTATCTATCTTTACGCCATCATTTTTGAGATTCTAAATAAAAAAGATAATAAAGAATCTATTATATTAACTAATGTTTTAATTATTATTCATTTTATCTATATAGACATAATTAAAACTGAAGAATAAAAGCAGGCCTTGTATGATTCTCCATATAACTCCTTGATATTTATTTTAAAGATTGAAGGCTATGTTATAAAATATAAAATATATAAAATTTAGTCTTAATTTATAACTATGATACTAAACATAGTTAGTTATCAATTAAGAGCAATGTCATAATCACAGGTGAATATGAAAACCATTTTAGATAGATCAACTTCAGTTTAAATATACGCTTAAAAGAAATTTGGCTTATAAACAAATTGAAAATCATAAAGTCCAAACTTATTTTATAAGTGAAAAGTAGTAATGCGTTGAAATTTATATAAGATATATAAATTGGAATTTACGGTCTTATTTAATAATATAAACTTTACAAAATTAATTATAATCAATCACCAAATAATATAATCCCTGGCTTCATTTGAGTTTCTCTTAGACTCAAATTTAAATTGTTTGTCAATATACTAGACAGAAAGGGGAGGAGGGATTGAATCACAATGAGACTATTAATAGTATCCCTAGCTTCATTTGAGTTTTACTAAAATTTTTAATTTATTTGAGGATGGACGACCAGGGGACAGACACATCTGATATGTAGTGAAGAGGAAAACGGAAAACAGAAAACAGAAGAGGGAAGAGAGCACGAAACAATGGAACTCAAAAAATACGACTTGGTACACTTGGGTGTGGCTAGGAGCCACGGGTGGTGGATGACTAGACCTTAAGTGGCATGGCAGCTCATGGGCTAGTAGGGTGTACCACCTATGAAGACTGTGAGGTTTTCAATGTCATAACAAAGGAACCAGATTGGAATCCAGTTGCCCATCCATTTCTTCCATTTGTGTTGGAGTGATCTGAACAGCCAGGCTTGGAAGTGGCCGGCCAAATGGCTGTGGAACCTGACGATGGCTTGGTTGAAATTGTGGAGGATCCTGTTGAAAGCGTTGAGGGTAATTGTGTGAATGGACCATATTGCAATACTCACAATTAGAGCCATTAGCGTCTGGGGGATAGGCGAGGCCATGTTGAGTGCCAGGATATCGCGGGATAGTCGAAATTCAGCTGTTGGTGAAAGTTGAAACAAGTGCATCACGTTGGCCCAGATATGCTTGGATGGCGGGAACTCTTCCAGGCGGTGTGCTAGTGTGTTGGGTCCGCCACAGATGGCGCATGTCTTGAACATTGAGAAGGTGCGGTCAGCTGTTCTAAATGTATAGCGCATGTAGCGCCACACTGTGGAGCACACTTGTGGGGATAAGAGGGGGCAGGTGACGAGGTCCCACACCTGCTTTTGGGTGCGCAAGTCATATGGGACGTCTTGGTAGTCTAGGTAGACAATACAGGATAGAGAAAAGGATGGTATTGGGGCAGGCGCGTTAGTCACCATTTGTCCCCTGTGGAGTTGCACTTAACCAGTTTGAGGGTGAATGTCTTCAGATTGCTGTGCATAGGAGAAGCTCCAATCCCCTTGTCTTAGGTTGTACAGGATGCGTTTGAAATATCAGTTGGTGCTGTGCGGTCTGGTGGCAGTTGGATGTGTTGCAAGGTACTTCATCAGAGTTGCAGGGTTGGAGGGGGACCTCAGATGTGTGCCATTGCAAAGTTGGTTTGGGCTGCCTTTGCCCAGTGGGGGGATGGTGGGTTGAGTGACGTTGTAAGAGCTACCCATGAGCCAAGGATTTGCGTTGCTCATTCCGTGAAGTTGAGCAGCCCCATCCCGCCTTTCTTCCATGGGCCGTACATGGTCTCCAGCCTGACAGGTGCGCGGTAACCAGACCATAGCCAGTTCTGCAGGAGCTTGTAGACTGCGTTGGGAAAGTTGGCAGAGAAGGGAACAGCGTGGGCAGCAAACCATAACTTTGACAAGATCAGGGAGTTGGCTAACACAACTATTCTGGTTAAACTAGATTTACTCCTCCGCATACATGTCATTCTTTTTGTGATGTTGTCCAAAATGCTGGTCTCGATGGTGTCAATTGCATATCCACCAGCTTTGAGCCATATGCCCAGATGATGGACTGGGTTGGTGGCGGGGTGGTGTGCAAAGGGTAAACACAGTGGTTTTACTGGCTTGGATCGTTTTTTGTGTGTAGTTTGATGTGTGGTTGGTTGTTTTGTGTGGTGGTGGGAGTGTGAGGCCCAGTTCTAACTGAATTTTCCCATAACAATTACCTCTGTTTTCTGTTTGTTAAGCATGGCGTTACTCACTGACTCATACTGGTAGATAATGCGCTCAATCGCCCTGGCATCCCTATTGCCTGAGATTCCAACAACGCAGTCGTCAGCAAAGGCGAGCATTTTGGTTGGTAGTTGTCCCTCCAACCTTATTCCAGTGAGCTTTGAGTTTACAATGCGGAGGAGAGGGTCAAGGGTAAAATTTAATAGTAGGGGGCTAAGAGGGTCAACTTGTTTGAGGCCCCTTTGGGGGGTGATGGTGTTGGTTAGGAAACCTGGGCCTCTGATTGCAAACCTGGCTGAGCGCGTTAGGAGGAGCGCCCAGTTTATAAAACGTGGTGGTATGTTGAAAGCCTTTAGACACTGTTCTAGGTAACCCCAGTGCACTCGGTCATATGCTTTCTTTTGGTCCAGGAAAGCAAGGGCGCCTGTGGGGTTAGCTTGGCAGATGTTGGCAATTGTGTGGATGTTAACCCAAATTGAGCGATTTGGGATGGCCAAACTGATGGGGGAGAGGGCTGTCTGAGCAATACAACCCAGACGCTTAGCTAAGATCTTAGTTAGTATTTTGGTGTCAGTATTGGTTAGAGCGATTGGACGCCAGTTGTTTAGGTCTGCCTGGTCTCCTTTTTGAAGAGTGTGACCACATATGCGTCTTGGTCGCCAGGTAGAAGGGTTGTGTCCTCCAGGCACTTGTTCATAGTCGCCAGTAGTATTGGTGCGATAAAAACAAAATATTTTTTGAAAAATTCATATGGTAGGCCATCAGGCCCAGGGCATTTGTTGCACGGAGTTGATCTTATTACCTCCCATAGTTCATCTTTAGTGATGGGTGCGACAAGGTCTGGATGATCTGCTATAGTGTCGATATTTGCAGATGATAAAATTTTTTCAATTTCTTTAGGTGATTCAAAATCTGCCGTGTACAGGTCAGTGTAAAATCGGTGTAACTTAGCTAATATTTTGGATGGTGTGGACGCCAGTGTGTCATATGCTTGGTGGACCTGTGTGCAAGTCGCTGAAGTTGAAATTGATTTAAAATGACGGAAGAATTGGGCCATGTGAGTTTTTCCAGATAGGATGTATTTTGATTTATAGCATACTTTGATGTAGTGCTGGTGTTTTCTAAAGAGGGAGTTTACCTGTGTAGATAGCTGGAACCACAGGCAGCCCCATTGGGGGCTGTATCCGTCACGAGGTGTGTTGTTTTCTAAGTGTTGAAGCTGTCTGATAGCCTTGTTGATCGTCATGGACATTGCAGCTGTTTTTCTGGAGTTCAGGTGGCAGGCTTTCTTGGTTGCTTGAGCCTTGAATATTTCCCACTTGGCGATAGGGTTCTCATTGGGTGGTCGTCTTTCTTGCTGTGTTGTTAGCACCATCTCAATCCAAAGTTTAAGCTCCAGAAGATGGATGGTGCTTGGGTGGACTCTGTGCCAGGTTGGTGGCTTTTGGTATTTTTTCAAGGATGATAATGCTATTAAGACCATCTGGTGGTCAGAGAAAGGGATAATTGTTGTAGTAAAATCTGATACCCAGTGACAGAAGTCTATAGGGGCGAGCATCAGGTCAATCCGGGTCATTGAGACCAGCTGGTTATTGTTGTAGTGGGGCCTCGTCATGTTGGCCAGGGTGGGGGCTTATTTATGAATGGTGTCGCATAGGTCCAGCATTGCCTTTAGTATGCATAGTTCTGTGTGGCTGTGGGGTATAGCCCTAGACTTGGGCCAGCGGTCAGTAATGGTGTTAAGCCAGCAGTTGAAATTTCCCGTGAAAAACGTTGCCTCAGGGAAAGGGATTGAGAGGATATTAGAAAAGAATTTTTGGCGGTAATTTGGATTATTTGGGGCATACACATACACCACAGCAAAAGTTTCTCCATTCCACTCGAGATCCACTAGAAGCAGCCATCCCTCCAGGTGGGAGGATGTGCTTCAGATATCTACTATAGTATTATGGTTAGCTCAAATTACCACCCCACAGTGGTATGTCCAAAAAGGATTTTGCCAGAAGGAGCATGGTTGACCATGACTCCTCCTCCCCCGGTGGACAGTGGGGTTCTTGGACAGCCAAGATGTCCACAGGGATATTGTGCAGGAAAGCCATTTTTTGGCCTGGGATGTGGGGGCCTTGACTCCCGCAATGTTGAGCGTCCCTATGGTGATTGCGGTAGTCTGCACATCAGGAACATTGGGGCGACCCACTGAGGTCACTCAGTTCCTTATCGCAGGTCATACTGCAAGTATGGGCTGATTAGCCAGATTGGTTCCAGTGTGTTGGTTGGCAGTCATAGTACTGGTTTTGTTCAGTTTCTTCTGGATCAGATTGCTCCGAGGAGTTTGGGTCTGGCGTGGGTTGGCTTGTGCCCCATCAGCAAAAGATTTTCCGCTGCTTTCCTGTGGGTTTGATGGGAAGAAACTAGGTGTTGGGGTGATTGGGTTTTGTGCATGAGTGTTGTCACATTGTGATTGGCTGAAATGGTCTTCCATATCATATGCATGAGCCATATCATCACTGATCACATGTGATTGGCTGAGAGGATCCACGGTGGTGCATGGTGGATTTGCTCCAGCGTGGTTGGAGGTGTTTAATTGGTTGCATCCAAAAATTCATTGTTTTGGTTGCATTGGGTTATATGTGGGGGATCTGATTAGAGTTCTGCTGCGCTGCCATGGCATCCACCTGAATCTGTTCCGGGGAAATTGTGGTGTGAGCTTGGGTCTTGGCGGAACTCGCGGCCTGCTTGCAGGCAGTCTGTGTGTGATGACAGTCCTTGCACAATATGGGCATGACCAAAGCGACGTCAGCTCCTTCACCCCAATAGAAGGCGAAAGTGGAGTCCTTAATTTTGCCAAAAGTTGGGCTTGCTTTGTCCATATTGTCCTCACATAATTCCGGTGCTTCAATCCCACACTTGACGGGGCATGCGTAGTCTTTGTGGCCTATAGCTGAGCAGAATTCGCAGATAGGTGGGGTGTGTTCCAGTGTGATGCAGAAGGGGTGAGATACGCTGCCATTAGGGAGGTTGATGGTCGCTGTGCATGAAATGAGGGTGATATCCTCTACCACATCCTGATCGGGCTCTATAATGGCTATTGCCTTCCCTGTACACAGGTGGGGCAGGAGGGGGAATTTATCAAATTCAAACTGTTTGATTACACCATAACCTTCGAGGCCCCTGCGGAGCTTGTCCATGAGGATATCATGGTGCATGGTGCTTGGAAGTCAGTCAAATATGATGAATAGGTTGTTTGCCTCATTCCATCGTGTGTGCACCATGTGGATGGTGCAGTCTTCATTGTTAATTTTTATGGAGAATATGACTTTTGCTACTTCCGCCACTTCCTCCGCAGACATGAACTCAACGTCCACCCATCCTCTATGTAAATTTTTATAATTTACTGAGATGGTGTTCAGGAAAGTCGCGGAGAAGGCCTCCCCCATTTTTTCTCACAATTTAAGGGAAGTATCACCGACCATAATTCTAAGGCCATGCTCAAGGGAGGACAGGGGTTGGGAGTGTTCTATTTTGGTATATGCGCCCATTTTTTGCAGAAATTGCAAAACTCCGGGTGTGGCACTGTGCTCACCCTTTTTGGTGGGAGGGTGTGTCAACATTTCACTGGGGCGTTTTTCCCTGGAAGGTTGGGAGGGCTTTGGGCCTTTTGCGCTGGCCACTTTCACCCAACTGGTGTTGTTGCGGACAAATTTGCTCATATTTCCTGGTTGATTGTCAATCTCGGAGAAATTGTGTAGAATCATGTTACTAAAAGTGATAGTAACGGGAAAAAGAAGTTTTACTAAAATTCAATGTTGCAATTATGATATGACTGAACAATAAGCCCAAAATAGCCATGGCAAATTAGCTAAAATCCACTAACAATGATTATAAGTTACTATTATTTTAGTGCCTTAGGTTGAGGCGATATTAGGTCAGACAGGATAATCTTGGATTGCCTCCAAATAAGGCAATAAGGCGATGTTGAATATGATATATAATGAGTAAATCATCTTAAACTAAGTTGATTGTGAATTTAATAAATGATAGAATCTGCCATATCTAACTAGAATATGATAGAAATGAATAGTCTATTAAAAAGGATCAGTATTGACCAAAACAGACTAATATATAATTGAGATGAGAAGATATAAATAAGAGGATAGTTAGGAAGGAAAAGAAAGCGGAGAAGTGAGTAATAACTGAAAATATTATGTTAATAAAGAAGAGTCATCAGGGCAATTGCCCCTACTTATTATATTATGTTTTATTCAACTGAGGCAAGCTGACCAAGGGATGGACAATACTGAGCTCTGAAGAGCAAAAATACTACACTAGAATTTGAACAAACAGAAAGAGATGAGCGGATCACTCAAAATGAATAAAAAAATAAAACTAAAACTAAAATTAACCAACCAGGTTGGATGCGGTAAATTGCTATGTGTCCATGGTGGGGGGTGAGTCAGGATCAGGAGGATCATCTTCCTCCTCAATGTTGGACAGTGTATGGCAGAGCGCTGAGAGCAAGGATGTGGGTGCATCCTCGAAATGGGGGTCAAGGTAGCAAAGTGGCTTGAGAAGCTCAAATTTAGCTATGAGGAGGGTTGTGATATAATTGGAAAGGGCTTTTTCAGCCTTGAGGCAAACTTTGGGTAGCGTGGTAAAGTTTCAATGTTGTTGCTGGTAATGCGGGTCTTGAGGCCAAATTTTGCTACCATCACAACTTTTTGTACTGCCTTGTGGGCAACTTGTTGGAATAAGAGGAATTCTTTTTTGTGAATTTGTTGCATGGGGGAAGGATAAGGGCGGGCACCCCTTTGGCCAAGACTGTGACTGATTTTGCTATAGCCTTTTGGTGGGGGTGACAATCAGGGGAGGCAACAACCTCTTTAGTGAGTTTTTGGTCTCTTCAGAATTCATCTATATCTGAGCGTAGAACATAGTGGAAAGTTGGGAATTGAGCCGCGTATTCTGTGTTTAGGTACATTTTGAGGCCTGGGGCCTTAGCTGAGTCAGGGATGGGATTTCACAAATCTTTAACTTCCTCCAAATGATCCCAGGGATCTTGGTAGAAGATGATAGGTTGGTCATCATATAAATGGGATGAATTGGGTGGCTGGGTGGGTTTTTTTATTTTACTGGGGTCCTTGCTGGATTCTGACTAGTTAGAGTAGGAGTGGTGGTTTGGCATGTCAGTTCTTTATTGGATGAATCCTTGGAAGTTGCATCTACCATTTTAAAGTGGAGGAGGAGGGAGGATTGTGCCCATTTGAAGAAAAAATTTGTCAGTTATGGGAGCATCATGGGGGAGTTGAGCATGTGGGCTCCATCTCATGCTATAATGGGGCAGCGCTTCTTTGAGTAGTCCAGGTCGAAACAAATGTGGCAGATCATGCCCCTTATCTACTCTGGCCCAGAAAGTAATGTGATTAGGGCCAGAGGGACAATGATGCAAAGGGAATCGAAATGGCAATTTTTCTTGATATTTAGCATATGATTGCAAAGGCATGAGGGCCCACTAGTTGGTTGGCTCCATTGGGAACCACAAATTGTAAAATTGGTCAGCGCCATACACTGACAACCCAGATATTATTTCGTTATATAAAGTTTCAGGGGGGAGGTGGGTGAGGAGGCCTGCAAATTGAACCACAATAGTGGTATCATCAGGCAACTGGTTGCGAGTGGTTGGGATGGGGGTTTCCTGGAACACTAGGGGAGTGTTGGCTGCAATTGCAGCATTGGCTTCGCAAGTGAAGCTGAGGTTGAAGTACCCCTTGTAGGTAAAGAAGTTGATAAAGCCTGTAGGCGGCATATGCGCCTGGAAATTTGATTATTTGTTTGTAATTGTAGGGTAACAAGTTGCCATATTTGACCCAGAGGCTGAATTTCATCATGCTTTGGGGGAGCACAATGGGGCTACGAGGCACCATTTGAGAATGTGTGAGGTGGAGGCGAGATCCTTGGGGAGTGTATCGCCCCAAGGAATTGGGGGCTGGTCAATCTAATTCAAAAGCGTTTCCCCACTGGTCAGAAGACACTAGGGGAGTTTTGCCACTGCCCCATTTTGGAGCAGAGGGCGGTCAGGCTGAGGACATTGGTGGTTTGCTGTTTGTTGGTTTTTTGGAGCTGTTTAGACCTTTTGTAATTATAAAGTTTTCTTAAATGTGTTATCAAGCGGAAAGAAAACCTCTTACTTACTATACTATATTTATATTAAGTGTATTCTGAGGACTGACAATCTCCATAACATTTGTCCTATTGATCAGTGGGCCCAACCCTGTGCAAAACCCTTCAGCATCTCTTCTAAATATCTCTAAATTTTAACAGTGGTGCTCACTACAAGGGGCCTATTGATCAATCACAAAAAGATAAAATTCTCCAGTTGCTGACCATGTCGCATCTGGATTGCTTTGACAGGGGATCTTCATGACATGCTGCACTAGTCAAATTTGTGGAGCTCAAACTTTCCTTGTAAGCTGTGCTCAAAAGGCAGGATAAGCTTCTTCAGGAGTCTTATATTGATAAGCTGCCTCCATTTGATCAAGGCGTAAATATTCATAGGTTCTTTAAGCAATTTAAGTTTGTAATGGAAGGAGCCTTAGATTGGCATAAAGTGAAACCGTTAATATCCACCTTGGATGTTGGTAGTGCCAACCAAGTCACCTGCTATCTTCCAAACAGTTCCGTTAAAACCAAGAATTAAAGAATACTGTGCTGCAGTTACTCAGAGTAACTTCAAAGATGTTGCAGCAAAAGGCTAAGTTCTTGACCATCATGTTTCAGCGTAATGAGACCCTCACTGCGTTTGCTTATTGATTTACAGTGGAAGCCCACAGGTTAATTAGGGGCAGGAACTTTATTGGATGTGTGAATTCCAATGCCCTCCGCAGTGAAGCCAAATTATGAGCTATGCAATGTCATGACCCCAATTTTAGATGATGACATACCCCTGCTTAAGATTATTCAGTTTTTGTGCTGTCTATCTGTAACCTTCCATCCACCCAATACAGTGTGGAAGCATTATACCGCCATCGCCTGACCGTTTTATTTAGGAAATCTCCTGTCCAGTTTAGTTTCCACAGAGTTACCCCCAGTAGTTCAACTTCTGCCCCATACCTTCATATTGTTGATGGCCCAACTACCAATCTGGGCTAATTTCTAGAGATTGCCCACAATCAACTTATCCAGTAAGGCCCATCTTACAATGTTCAAGGATGCAGGCCCTATGGGGTAAATTGTTTTGAATGTGGCCACCCTGAGAACCTGGCGTGAGGTTGTCCAAATCATTGGGGCCACTATATACAGCAGGACCAGTACTATCAAAATAAGTCAGAGCGGAGTAGAGATGGGACTTTATACCTCTGCTATCCCAAACCCAAAAGTCCCAACTGAAATTATCAACTTGTATTCAGTGGAAGTCCCCAATAAATTAATACATTCCTATATCAGCAACCAGTTGGAGGGTGAATATATTGACATTAGCGCAAGTCAAGGTCATGGTGGAAGGAGGACCTCTGGAGCAACTAAAGCCATATGCTTGTCAAATGCTTGACCAGGTATTCCCTGACCAGCTGGACCCAACCTCCTATGCACCTTCCCTGCAAGGAGTAAACTTGCCCTTCTGATAACCTCTATCAACCAAGAATACCCCATTGTTGGTGAAGGGATTATGAGTTTCCTTTAGAAAAGAGATCCGTTCAGTCCATGTATCTACCAGTCAAAATTCTTCTTATTCCGAATGCACATACTGTGAGATTGTTGTAGCCAAAACCTAATTTAATGCTATAGTAAATATGGGCGCCCCAGTCAATATAGTTTCCACTAAGTTAGTGGCAAAGTTGACAATGAAACCTGATGTATAACATCAAATGGTATATGGGACTTCTGGAGCAGAAAGCACAGTCTCAGAGGGAGCATATAGTGCGTTTCCCAAGAAGTTTAAGTCAATTGTCATCATACCTCCAGTGATAGTGCTACTGAACAGCTGTCATGACCTTCTAATTGGAACTGTGTTTATTCAACACTTTGGTGATGTCATCAATATGACATAAAAGACTTTTGAAACTTCTGGGCAGCGGATCTCATTTTAATTTACTTTAAGCAGAGCGCCAAAGGATTGATGCATATGAGACAAGACAATCTTACCTATAGTAATGGTGTAATAATGGTATACTACCAGAAACTAAAGAGGAAGGCCTGGGCTCTCCCCCATCAGATATACAAATATCAAGGATTGCCTCTCCAAGAGGCTGGGCCTATATCCACTCCCTCCGGTCATCAGGTAATAGTAAACACCAAGTTGGAGGTATAAGTACCAGCTGGGCTCTATGGAGAAGTTATTGGCCCTTACCAGCAATCATGGCTTGAGACCCACGTGGTTCCAGGCATTACACTAACAGGACACGGGGTGATTAAGGTTCTACTTGAAAACCTATAAAGGAAACTATTGCAAATGCGCTGAACCCAAATATTGGCGTATTTACACTTGATCCCTGTTGAGGAGGTCCTTTGGGTTCATAAGTTTGGGTTTTTGGAGACATTTGGCCTACCCATTGAGTCTTAGCCTGGCGTAGTGACAAAGGTACCACGCAAAAACTTAGTCAGACTGATGAGAGATTATAAGGAGTGGGTGATATCTATATTTGAAAAATAGAAGGAGATTTTGCTGTCAACAACCACAATTTAGGGTGCACTCAGGTGTGTCCATCAATTGGACATTGGAGATCATCCCCCTCACCAAGTCGCGGCCAATTCTCCGATCTAGAGCAGCTGAGGAAGTAGTAACCAAAGAAATTGAAAAGCTGCTGGAGCAAGGGATGATCAAACCATCAAAGAGCTCATGGGCTTTGCCCGTTCTTATTGTAAAAAAGAAGGATGGCACCAACTGGGCAGTTATAGACTACCAGAAGCTCAATAGCATCAACAAGAAGGAATAGTATCCCTTGATGAAGATCAATAATGCTTTAGATTGGTCAGGGGGAGTGAAGCACTTCTCAGCGATGGATTTGGTATCAGGTTACTCAAAAAAGATTGAGTTGCCTGCAGCAGAACAGTAAAAATGCGTTATTATCACGTCCAGGGGTCTTTTCCAACCAACTGTGTGCCACAAGGGCTGTGTAATGCCCAGCTACATTCCAACGGGCCATTGACACTATTCTCGGCAACTTGAAGCTGTCATGCATCCTTGTATACCTCAAGAAAATCAACATCTTCTCCAGGATGGTTTTTATCATCTTACCCATTTGTAGGAGGTATTCCACCAGCTTGCTGCAGCCAACATAAAGATCAAACCTCGTAAGTGACACTTCTTTAAAGACCAGATGGAGTAAATAGGGTTTATAGTGGATGCAACGGGGCTTAAGCCCCAACAAAACAAGGTGGAGGCTATTTGGAAAATGACTACACCAGATAGTAAGTTCAATATACAAGTATTTCTAGGGATGGTCAGATACTACCGCCGCTTTATACCCAGAGTCAAGTTGTATTGGAGGTCCGCTGTTTGAGTTGTTAAAGAAGGATGCCGCGTTTGATTGGACAGAACGCCGCCAATGCTTTTTTTAAAACTTTGGATGGCTTTAATTAGTGCATCAGTACTTCACTACCCAAATTATGATGAAGAATTTAACATCCAGATTGACGCATCCCTTTCTGCCGTTGGGGAGGCTCTATCCCAAAAGGATGATGAAGGGGAGGAGCACCCAGTGGCATACTGAAGTTGAAGCCTGAACTTCCATGAACGTAACTATACCATGATTGAGCGGGAATGCTTAGTGGTGATAAACACATATAATCAATTTCAGAAATATTTGCATGGAGTGAAGTTTATAGTCATAACGGATCATGCTTCATTATGCCAGTTGCAGAATCTCAATGAACCTAAAGGGCGCCTAGCCTGATGGGCCCTCAAACTGCAGGCCTATGACTTCGAGATCCTACACCAATCTGAAGCAAAACACCAGAACGCTGATTGCTTGTTAAGGTTACCAATGATTGCAGTTACGGCAGATCTGAGTGACATAATGTACAATAAGATGCTCAACGGAAAGTATGATGATGAACCACCACAAGTTCTAAATCATTGAACGAGATTTGAGCAAACACCTTCCAATGGAATGGTGATTTATACAATTGGATTGGTGATTCTAAGTGAACTTTCCACGACTCTTGGCACATCCTTTTATTATCATGAGTGCACATAAGGCAGTCAGACATGTTGGCATGCTCAAGAAGTTGGAATTGTTGCGTCCTTAATATTATTGAGAAAGCTTGAACTTCGACATGTTTGCAACCATTTCCTGCTGCCACAGTGCTAAGTGGAAAAGCTGTTCTGCCAGAAGACATCCTACCAGTTAGTGAAACCTCAATTTGCTTGGCATATGGTTTCTCTTGATGTCGTTGGTTTTCTGCCAACAGGACCTAACCAGTCCAAGTACATTCCGGTGGTGATTTACCACTTGACCAGGTGGGTTGAGAACCAGAAATATGAGATTTGGGGGCTGTCACAGTGGCCAAATTCATAATGAAATGTATTATCCAAGACACATGGCTGCCCTCAGTTTCTTATGACCAATAACAGAACTAACTTCACATCCCACATCCTTACAAAGCTGAATGAGCTTATGGCCATCTATGGGGTATTAATGATCCCATACCACCCTGAGTATAATGGGATGGTTAAGAGTTAATACAACTTTAGTGAATATACTCCATAAAACTGGTAGCAGATTGACCTTCAGATTGTAGTTCCTTCCTGTACACTGCCATCTTCACTTATAGCATTAGCTATCATTATACCACGGGGAAAAGCCCCTTTCAATTACTATATAGATGACACCTGCTCTTCTGGCGCTGCTCTATGCCTGCGTAGAAGTTACTGGCAAAATGGATCCTCAACAATGTTTGATGACCTTAAGTGACACATTAATCAAATTTGCAAACTGAAGCGTACTTGTTCAGATTAGCCAAGAAGATTAAAATCAGGCTGCCAATCAGGTACGGCATAGTGGGCTAGCTCAGTTTAAAGATGGTGACATGGTTCTATTCCATGAACAACATGGGTTTGGTCAGAAGCACAAATTTGCCACTATTTGGATTGTTCTTTTGAAGTTATTGAGAAAACAGGAGTTGACACCTATACCATCAAGGACCTTGAAAGCAGTCAGATTATTAGCAAGTGCATGCAAAGTTCCTCTGAGCATATAAACAATAGGAGACTTATTTTCCAGTCAAGGGAGGTAACTTCACAATTCTGATATAACTGGATAATAAACCCAAAATAGGGGGTGGAAGGCGAGTCGGTAAGGGTGTATGGCTACCAACCTGAAGGTTGTGGGTTCGATTCCTGCCCTTTGCACATCAATCAGGGTGCCAGCCAAAGGAAGCTATTGGCGGTTAGTAGGTCTAATAACATGAAAACCTTACCCATGACGTAACCAGAAAAATTTGAGTCCCAATCTGGAGGTGGAAAAACTTTCTTTGACAGAGTTGACCCTGTTCAGTTTCATGTTGTTTCTTTCTTTTGGCAATGCCTGTCCCCTGGTCAGCTTGCCTCAGTTAAATAAGAATAAACCCAAAATATACATGGAAAATAGGCCAGAATATGTGACAATGATTTTTAAAAGTTGCAATTATTCAAGTGCCTTAATATGAGGCGATATTGGGTTAGAAAGGATAATATTGGATTGCCCCTAAATAAGGCAATAAGGTGATGTTGACGTACAATGAATAATGAGTAGATCTCTTTGAACTAAGGCGTTAATAAATTTAATTAATGATAGACTCTACCATAACCAATGAGAATATTGCAGAAATGAATAGTCTAAGCAAAAATGATCACTATTGACTATTGTAACTATTATATAAGCTGGATGAGAAGATTGAAATGAGATGATTGTTAGGAAGGAAAAGAAAGTGGAGAAGCAAGCATCCGCTGAAAATACATTAAAATAAAATAGTGTTGTCTGGGAAATTACTTTTATTTATTATATTTTATTTATTTTAAGTGTGTTCTGAGGACTGACAATTTTTATATCATTAGTCCCATTGCTCAGTAAGCTTGATCTTTAAATACCCTTTGGCGTATCTTATAAATTTTGCCAAATTTATAACAAATATCTTGCCAATTGTTTAAGCATGTTACAAAAAACTAATTACCACAAGATTTGTAAGCATTCAACTTAACTAAAAAGTAAATGCTATGTTAGTTATTCCATTAGGAATATTTATTAAATTTTTAAAAAATGGTATGTTGCAATGCTATTTAACAATAAGCAAAATTATATTTTAATCCTGAATAATCTAACTCAATATTATACTTTAGGTTTTTTATATTAAATAATACTAATAAAAATTACTAAAAGTTTTTTAAGCTAGTCTATGGCATTTAGTTTAGGTATAGCATGAAGACATATACTTATTAGATTAAACTTTGAATTAATTTATTAATATTTTATGATACTTATTTTAATAAAAATTACCTCATATTTATAATCTATAGTAGTATAAACAGAATTTATTACTGTATACAATATTCAAACGTTATTAGAGCATATATTTTCTCATCACATGTTGTGCTTTAATTATTTTGAGTAATCATTGCTTATATTCTAATAAAATATGTTTTAAAAGCAGAAATATGATAAAACAATTATAGATACATTTATCAAAGATATTTAGTGCTCTTTAGTTTTAGTCTTTGGTTAAAAGTTAATCTGAACTATGAGCATCAGTAAAAAGTAGAGAAAGGTCCTTTGTAAATTATATTGATTTTGCAATTTCACTTTATTTTTTAGATAGTCTATTTTAATAGCTGAAAGGTTTAAGATTAATATTGGACTTGAACTCAATATAAAGGTATCAAGATTTGATTAACACTTAAAAACTTTCAACTAGGTACTGAATATATCTTTATGTTGATTAACATTGTACGCTAGAAAGGTGGTTAGCATGGCAGGTAAAACTCCTTCCACCCTAGTGCAGGTTTCAAGTTCAAAACCTGTACTGGCTAAGAAAATTTCTCAGTGTGGTATATTTATCCCAAGGTTGACCCACCATATATTTTTTACCATTTTACTCTAGGAGATATTTTTCTTTCAATTTGATCTCACTTTTAAGCAATTTTACAAGAAAGTTTAAACTATCTACAGCCATCTGACCATATCCATTTTCCAATTGATGTCCTTTGATCCGCCACCTGCTGCCCCAATGTGGGGCAGTGGTGATCCACCTCCCAGAATTTTCCACCCATCAGGAAAATGCATTTAGATGGGCTCAAATAGTCCACTAAAATCTATGGGCCATTTTGTCCCTCCATGGGACTTAGAGCTTCACATTTCGCACATCCATCCAAATTGCCCTCATCCTCTCGCCCTCCCTAAATCCACATTTCAATTTTGCCTTTGTGTTTGTAACAGATGTGTTTGTCTTGTTTGTTACATTCCAACTCGGAATTGGATTTTCTGAATCTGAGCCAGATTGCTTTAAAAATCTTTGGGTTTGGTCATTTCAGACATTAGGTTGTGCCTCACCTGAGCTGTAGATTAGGCTTGTGTGAGCCTAATCAATAACTCAGGTGAGGCCTAAAACACTGGCTTTATAAGGCGCGCCTGCCCATTCCAAAGCTCAGTTTGGAATTTTCACCCTAGCATTCCCATCCTGAGGAGCATGGTAGGTTGCTCCTCAGCTGAGCTCTGGTTGGCGGGCCCCTTTTTTATGGTTCCTGAATAAAAATAAAGGTTATTTTTGGGGCTCATGTACCTTACATACCTGTGGTCTTTTTTAGGTGGTTCGTTTTGAATAGCTTTCATGTGGTTGGGTCAGACCAACCTTGAAGGATGTGCATAGCCAATAGTAGGTGATATGTTTGACGCTGTTAGTGCTATAAACCTCTTTCCTTCTTAGTAAGCCCACTTTGGTTGCTTGTCAGTACGCCAAAGAAACTTTAAATATAGGCGGTTGGAACTGGGGTTTTTCCAGTTCATTACAGTGTTGACTATGGGCATTTATTCCCATATACTGACAAAGCAATAATTGAACTGGCTACCTCTGCCTTTGTGCTAGCTGGCTTTATCATCTTCTGTACTTTTAAGGATTATTTTGACATTAGTTCTCAAACAAAGGAGGATGCTGCAGTAGTAGCGTTAACCCCTCTAAATTATAAAAATATCCCCACCCCACTACTGAACGCGTCTCCCTGATAACACCACACTGGTGGTGCTATTTGATAATCTCCCTTCATATCTTCCTTTCCAAATTTTGTATGATAAGTTGATGTCAGGGCTTCTGCTTATGGACTCAGCCCAGCCTAGTTTTCACCATTCTTTCTGGTGCAGAGCGCCTTTCTGCCCCTTGAAGCACTGCCATAATCATCCCATTAACTCTGCCATTGCCTATCAAATCCCCCATGTGCTCACATTGCTGTGGCACCAAAGCATTTTTTCCTAGCTCATGTTGATAACAGTCAAAAGTTTTGTCCACTCTGTTTTGAGCTTAAACACTCTAAAAGGCCTGCCCCCATGCCAAATCACCTGTTACTTATTCTGAACCCTTTTCAGCGGAATCTGAATGGGCGTTTTGTTGTCACCTCACATCCAACATTCTCTTTAATGGACTAATGTAGGAAAGCACCCACCAACACATCCATCTACACTCACCACCTGGGGCTTAACGCAACCAATCAGAGGCAAGATTGGACCACCAATTTGTACCCAAACACCCACCCATTCACATACTACCACTCACAAAAATCCTGAATCCACTATTCTTATAAAATAAAATCCTTGGGACCTATTGGAAGAGGTCAATGAATCAGGTAAAATGGTCATGAATGAGGATATGAATCTGGTGAAAAAAAGGCCCAGATGAATACAATTGGACTGAGTTTTATAATTCTGATTTTGATAAAACCCTCTCCCCCAGATAAAATCTCTTAGACCCACTGCTTTCCCCTTCCAAAGTAGCAATCAGATTGCATTAGCAGCAGTGGCCATGCCCTATATCCACCACCTCCACAAAGCAGTGGCCCAATCATTTAGTCAATTCCATACATAGCTAAGCAGAATTTACTTCCACCTGAATTCCCCAAAGTAGCATAGAAGGAAATCGTCAAATTGTCCAAAGCTGCCAATGACACTGTTGTACATGTTGCAGAACTAGAAACGTTTACCCAACTGCAAGAAATACCTAGCATAATATAGTCAGTTTGGCCCAACTCCTCAATGCCAACATTCAAGCTGAACATCATACAACAGAATTAATCGAGGCTGTCTTCCAGGCTGATCTGGAGGTAAGTTATTGTTATTTTACACTTATCTAACACCACCATGCTGCTGCCCCAAAACCCCTGCTCTCAGCTTTTGTACACTACTACAAAAAATATGCATTTGACACAAAGCCTGCGCCTGATGAAGAGCCACCTGACCCTCTCTCCCCCTCTGCCTTGATGGGTTAGCGGCACCCTGGTCCCTACATGATTAGAGGTTTTATTTTATTTTTGTCTTTTCACCCATTTTTTGGCTTTATCACTTTGAATCAGTAATGTCCATCCCCTGGTTGGTGTGCCTCAAATAGATTATAAAAGAGAGTACTCTCAGATGCAAGTTATCATATTTTTAAACTTCTATCAGCAAGCTTTAAAATCATTTTGATAAGAACTCAAGTTTTACAAAGTATAAAATTGTGTTTAGTGCAAACCTAAATCAATATTATTAATCCCTTGAAAAATTATATTTCTTTTAATTTAAGATTTACGTTAAGATATTCCTCACATCCCTGGAAAGATTGGTGCTAGATTTATCAGAATTTGAAGCATCTGTAGGCCATAATTTGGCTCTCTATAAAGTTCATCTAGAATTTAGTAAACCTAAAGTACTTGCAATATAATATTTTATTCTAAAATATTGAGAAAAGAAACATATCGCTATTTAATCAATAAACTTTTTTTTATATAGTAACTTCTGAGCCATCTAAATAATCATATGAAAAAAATTTATTTGTAACTATATTTAGATAATCCTTTTGAAATTACTATATGTTTACTTAATGTAATAAACAGGTAATGTCAGGTTTATGTTAAGTATTAATATATATATTAAATGAAAGGTTGATAAAACAGAAAATTTTTTATGTCTGACGTTTTAATATCAATTATGACCATTTATGACACACTGGAAGGGATAACATATCAAGAAAAGATCTAGCTTCAACCGGGGACACCAAAATGTTTATAAATGTCTCATTTTCTAAATAAGATAATTTGCTACTAAAGCAACGTCAACAAATAGCATCAATTGATGCCCAGCATGTGATATGGTGATCTGAGGTAAGCATAGAAATTAATGTTACTAAAATATACTTCATTTCTGGTAAATAAAAAACAAATAAGACAAACAAGTTTTTTGAGTTAAATAAATGTGGAAGTCATATTTATTTTTAGATTTTATTTGAGGTGGGCTGACCTGAGGACAATACCGCACTGATGATGGGAAGTGAAGAAAATGGGAAAGGAGGATAAAACCCAGAAAACCTCCATGCGCGGCGTATGATAGGCCAGGAACTCCATGGACCGCCTTTGCTATTTGCTATCTCAGTTTAGGCATTAGTGCGCAATGCCAACACAGTCATAATCGTCCCCTACCCAAAGTTCACTAACAGGATCAAACTTGGGGAGGCAGCGGTAGAGATCCCTATTCTACCACTGGGGTATCCTCCCCTCTTGTGAAATTTATATTTATACTACAATAAAAATAGCAAACGAGATTATAACCCAAGGAACTGGGGATGTATAAGCACTAAGGTAAAAAAAAAGTAATTGGGCAAGGATGTATATAATATTTAAGTTTGTGTTACATAGCAAGGATGCATTGTACCAAGTAATTCACCAGGTAAGACAATGGAGAAGTATTGAGAATTTTAATTTAGGCTCTAATATTGCCCAAGCTCAAACTTATAAATTCCCTTTTAAGGACTCCCACACCATTATTTAAAAATTTGAGCTTAAACAACAGTTTAGGGAGGCAAAGCACTGCTCTTACTGCAAACTCAATCCAAAGAACCTATAACAATTCTGATCACGATATGACATACCCAAGCCAAAGCCAAAATGGAACAGTGAGGTACCTTGAAGTTATGATGAAGCCTAAACATTACAATGCTTAAAATCCACAATGGCGTTCAAGTTCTACAAGACACTTGCTACAGATATACAAGAGTTAAAGTTGGGAAAGGGTAAATAAGGTAAGTTAAGATAAAGACCTGTCAGTAACTAATATGACAAAACAATAATCATAACTATTATAATTTTGACATTATTTATTAACCCTAAGTTGAAAATAGCTAGTTTGTGAATATTCAAACCCCCTGACGATTCTCTTGCCCAACAATATTGTTTGAGATACCCACCAACTGGCAAAGAACAGGGGTGGCAGAATGATCTATAAATTTAAATAAATTGCAATACCGCTTCACTGAAGGAAGAGGTTCAGAAAGCTGTTGGCCAGGATATAAAAACTGCATCACTTGGATACAATGGAGCAGTAACTGAATTAAAATGAGCATACACGTTGCAGAAGCTTAATGCTTAGGCGTCAGTTTTGCTTACATAGAGATATTCACTATTATGAAGAGTAAACTTTGTGAAGACAGTTGCTCTGAAAACAACAACAAAAACTAGTTCTGAAACGGAGATCTATACTAAATCAAATCATAGAGAGCACATCATAGTCTTTAAGTACTCACAGTGGCTGGGTAGCCCACAGATACCCTTTGTTTTCCTCTTAGTAGGTTTTTACTACTATCAAAAACCAGATTTTTTCAGATGACTAAACATTTATTATGATCTGCTTGGCTCCATAAAACCTATTAACACCATCTATCTGGTAACTTAACTATCTTAGTTATATTAACTTACCTTCATAAATTACTAGAAAGCTTATAGGACTAAGGCCTGCCTTAGGAGCTTACATCATAGTAATGTAACCTAACGGGGCCAAGGTTTTCATGTCTAGATGTCATAATAGTTGGTACACATTGCAAAAACAAAGCAGAGCATGCAGAGGCCAAGAGGAGAGAGTTGATGAGCCTGCCTGACCTGAAACCACCATGGACCAACGCTAGTGAGGATGAAATATTCCCAATTTGGTTCATGATGCACATGAATGCCATATGGGCGTTAAGGCCTCAGCCTTGCAGTGCATAAATTGTATTTTGTATAAAGATGGGTAGTTACATTTAATGTGAAAACAGGGCTAAAAAACGCGTTTAGTTTACCATATTGCAAATCTGTCAAAATTTATTTGCATTCAATAACCCAATTTCAAGCATACTAAAGCTACAGTATTACAAATGATAAGCAGTTTACAGCAATTGGTTGGATTGGGCGCAGTGCATCGCCCAATGGAAAATTACCCCCAACTCCTTATAATTATTGCTTTGTGACCAACCTTCCTTGTTAGTAACAGTTGTTTCTTGAAAAGACCATGTTTGTTTTATTTTGTTTGAGTGCATTTATTTTAATTAGCACTAGTGGTGCCCAATATTTGTGCGCATTTATTTAGTCCTGTTTTCCAATCTTTTATGAGGTCCAAAATAACAAAATGTGTGCCATCCTTGCTTTGGGGCCTAAATGCACCATTATTCTTTGCGGTTCTTTGTTTACCCTCATCTCAGCGGAGTGTTCCCTGGTTGTGGGATGGCCCTCTCCCACCACCTCTATTAGAACTGGAGCGTTATAGACATGCTCCTAACAAAGATGCTGACAAAACCTGAGCTTAGTAATAGAACCTAGTAGCAACATTTTAGGCACTAAAATGATAGCAAAGGAAATAGTATAATCAAATTGGTCTTCATCACTAGGCCACAGGTCTGAAATAAGTAGATGTAAATTAGTGATTCAAGGTTTAGCATTGGCAGGGTGTCAAGGGATTAATAGTTCTTAACATAATACCTTTTATATCCTCTTCCACCGCACCTCCCTCCAGCGCTGGGTTAGCAGCCGTTTTGCCCCAAATTCTTGAATGGGGCTTGATCCTCCCGCCCCAACATTTGAAAACACTGGCGCCACTTACAAAGCGACAGCCAATCAATTTCTTTTTTAAAATTTGAACAATTTGACTGGAATACAGAATCCTGAGTTGGTGGCTGAGACAGTTTTAACTGAGCTACCATGGTTGAATGCCTGCAACCAATCAGCTCCTGCCACCGCTCTGATTCCAGTGGCTGGCCTAACGTTGGCCAAGCTTAATCCATTTAAATGCCTCACCTGTATCAATGATAGTGACTGGAAATTTAGTATCAAGCCAGATTTCACTTTGGAAGAGTTTTATTAATCATCCCAATTCACGCTCTTGCCATTTCTGCACAAAATTCTGTCTTACTAATTATAAGTTTTATATAAAATGTCAATTGAGGCCACAGATGCTCCTGCCAACGTCCTATTCCGCCAGAAGTTTCATGGGGTGATGGAACCCCTCATGGAAGAATTACTATCCCAAACTTCCACTTGATTTTGATGAAGATGCAAAATATGAAATTAAGGAGCTTGCTTTTGGTGTGAGCTGCGCTTGCATTGATGCAGTAAAAACTTCTCTTTTTGACCCCAATTATTAACAAAAAAACCTTCAAATTAAGTCTTTCACTTGTGTGCATGCTCTCATCACTTTCGCTGAGCATCAACTTGCTCAATAGATTGAGGCAATGTACACTGCTAGCCTTATAAATGAAATAAACCCAACAGTATTCCTCCTTATGCCACATGTCGCTAATAATCTTATCCAAATGTTGTCCTCCATGATCTGTCAGTTATAAGTGGGCGCCTGACAAAAGTTTCCCCTAAGTTTGCTCACCATCTTTTATGGCTTCCTAGACTGATAATTTAAAGGGTATAATAAAATTTTATTATTATCATAATCCATTTTTTGGCTCAAAAGCAAATAAAGGTGCGTGGCAGATCTATTTTTTGGGTTGGGCAACACTAATGCTAGTAAATACCTTTATATCCGGTGATGGTTGCTGATACTGATTATTGTAATATTCTTTACATTATTAGGCTTAACAAAAGTTAATCTAAAAAATATATACAAACATTAGCATTAAGGATCAATCAATTGAAAAATCAGTCTGACATTAATTAAAATATGAGATTTAAGTAAATAATTATTTTTGCTCAACAGATTGGTTAAACTGCAATGCAACATATCCCCCACTTGACCACTCATCAGGGAACAACAATGAGTGGTGTGGAGTAAACTATATTAATGTGAAGCTGTGGCTGTAAGGCCAGAGCTCTGCTGGTACTTCTTCAGGAACTTAGCATGCACATGTTGATAAGGTAACCTTTATAGGATACTTCAGAGTGTAGGCGTCAGTGGACGTCTTCTCAATGTCTCAAATGCCCTGTAAGGTTTTGACCTAGTATAGGTGAAGCCTCAACTTTAGGATTACTACTAATTTTTCACCTTTATTAATTTTGACTTAAATTATTTATTACTTTTTATTTATTTTGTATTTGGTAGGACTAAGGCTAAAATCATCAGATATAAAATTACAAAGCTCCAGAAATATTATCAAAATAATGCTGAAATTGTAACTGAACAGATTAAAGATGGTAAATGGTCAACCTCTCAGTTTCTAAACTTAGAGCCAGCTCATTGGACCTAGCTCGCCTAATTTGGGAGGACAACTTAATTTGGAGGGGCACTATTTTAAAACAAATTAAACACCTTGCGATCTTATAATGGAAAATAATAATCCTCACTTGGCCAATATTCTTCTTATGCTACCCAATGTAGCATCAATTAATCATTAAATCTGTTTATCTCACTGCTGACGTAAATTATGTTGTCACTCTAAAATAAAATTTGTGATGTGTTGACTTAACACTAAACAATACATAACCTTGACCAACCTATTTCTTGGCGTTTTCAATAACCTAAGGTGTTCTCCTAATTGAGTGTCATTTCTTGAGCAGGTACTGGATTGGTTACTGTATCTAATGATTGATTCTTGAGATTTTAGACTGGGTATTGGAAATATTTTCACTAACCCAAATTATATGGAAAGCAAGTATGACTTAAAATTTAGTGATAAAAATTTCATCATGAGAGTAAATAAAGTGTATTTTTATGATTTTAGAGCAAATTTAGAATAGGAAATCCATGTATATTAGAAAATAATTTGGAGTCGAGTTTGACACTATTATATGAGATTCAAGAACCCCTAGTGACTATCTCCTTGCTTTTAACCTTTGGCGGCAGGATTATCTTGCTCATTGCTTCAATTTGTGAGCTCTGTCTCAAAGTGGACATTTATAAACCAGTATGTCCAGCAGCCCCTTGCTCAATATCTTCTTCTGGATCAGGGGTGGCGGTACCTCTTCTGGTAATATTTTTTTGCCTGAATTAGTAATACACTGATATTCTTGTTACTCAATTGATGATGCTAATTCAATGCACCTCGATTCAGGGTTCAATTGACTCTCAAAATTGGCTAACTTCCTTTCGGGTTGTATTATGATGGAAGGTTCAGTTGCTTCTGTCAGGGTGATTCAGCTTAATCATATCTTTAACAGCAGACAATTGTAAATATTTTTTAACCCAAAGGTATAAAAGGGGTCGATTCTCATAGTCATTGACAGCAACATCGTTGTCTTCATAATGTATGTTTTTTTGGATAGTGGATATCAGATTAACATACATGATGTCATCATAATCGACTAGTAGATCTCTTGGGGCGTCTTCATTTATAAAAGAGGGTTGATTTCTCCTATCTGCAACTCAATTTAGACTATCTAGATTTTGAGGGTTTTGCACACAGATAAAATTCCTTCCAGAGGGCAAGGAATTATATTCAGTATACTTGTGGTACCTTCCACAGCACTTCACCTCCTAAGATGAGACTGAGGGAAGGACCAAAGGTGCCAGGCATGTACCCTGTTAAACACAACATTGGTTTCATCATCTCTTATTAGCCCTTTCAATGAATTTACGCATATATGCGTCCTAAAAATGGGGTTTAATGTAAATCTAAAAGCTCATATACGCGTAAAAATGGTTTTTGTGAAAATTTAAAAATCCATATATGCGTCCAAAAAAGAGAGGATGATTAATTCTAAAAGCGCATATATTTGTGCCTAAGAACTAAGGGTTATATATATGTATATTCCAAAATTTAATAGTTTTTTGTTAAAGACAAATACTAAAAAAGATATAAAATGTGTAAGCATTGGCTATTAATTTTTTGCTAAAAATTAAGGGCCAAAATTTAAAGGATGCTTTTGTAAATAAATGAAAGGATTAGATACTTGGCTCTTCTCGTGCCTAAGATTGTTGCAGGGCCAGTATAAAGGCTTAAAACCCATCAAACTAAACTCTCTGTACGTGGTAGGATAGGAATTTCTCTCTTAAACTGAGCTCTGGTAATATTGTCCATCTTTACTCTTGCGTTGACTCTTGAGGATAGTTGCTTCAATGTTCTTAAAAGTTTTTAATTGTATATTAATCAATTCTTTGGACAACAAATAGTGGTAAATTCAAGGTGATACGTTCTTGAAACCAGAAGAGATGACAGGTGCCAGCAAGGTAGGTAGCGCTGCTTCTTACCCATACAGGGCCTAAGACGGAGACATGCTAATCACCTGGCGATGGATAAGTCTGCATGATAACAGCGCAAATGGCAGAATTATGTATCATTTTTAAGTTTTTGGTTCTGTTCCATCTTTATCAATATTCCTCCCAGGGTTCCATTTAAAAGTTAAACGCTTCTGTTGAAGGATAGAATAAGGTTTTGATGAACTGCTGTCTCACTCCGTTTAGATTTAAAGTCTTTTCACAACGTTAGAGATAACGTTCTACTAGTTGTCTGATAGCAGAACCTGAGGTTATCCATCCCATGCTGTCACTTTGTTGTACAAGATTCTCCTGGTAGTCCTACATATAAGCCTTGACTAATGATGCTTTGATATATTTTGTGAATGGTTAATGGCTACAATGAAAGAATTGGATCCACTTGAGGAGATAGGCAACATTCCTATGTCAATGCATATGTTGTGGTATGAGCTGTTGACGAGATTTTATGTAACTAAAAGCACTTCTATAGAGGTCTGAAGCTTGAGCAGGGTACACAGAGTTCTAAGGCCTGATTTATTCTTCTGACATTGACATCCAATAGAACGGGTCTCTTATATATTCTAATGTCTTCTGGATTTTTGTATGGTCAACATGCTTGTGCGCATCCATCACCAGTTCTATTCAATTGCAAATTCAGATATATAGATATCACTTGTTCTTAATCTTCTTAGAGTTCATATAAATATGCCAGGTATCTATGGAACATCCTCTTAGGACAACCCTCACTTCATCAGTTTCATCTTTCCATCTGTCAGGATTTCGCCTAATTCTCTCATTTCTGAAAATTCTACACCATCAATTCTCCTGGCACTATGGGAAGGAGAGTTTAATTTATCTAAATCTATCAAGGTTAATAAGGACCATCAGTCTCCTCCTAACAAAGGGATAAGAGATTCAATTACTCAGCGATTAATTAGATAAAATAGATCCCAAACCATTACAAAACCAATAGATATACCATCCTTCCAATAGTAAAATTTAGGTCAAATTTTAACCTGTTTATAATTTAATTTACCGCTTTTTGGAGAATCCACCTAAGTAACTTCAAGAGAAATCCTGGCCAATTGGAAGTGTAATTCAAAACTTCCAGAGTGGTGCTCACTACAGGAGCACTCTGAGTTACGCACCAGTGAAAACGATTTCACTAACATGGATTCTTATCTTTCCGTTTGAAGAAGCTCAAGGCCATGAGCAAGGCAGTATTATACGCTGGGTCCAGTCACCTAGAACCAAAGACCCAAGAGTACCCTCCGCGTTGGAATTCTGCGCAAACTGGAGTTTTTTAATCCTAACTTAAGCTTTACCATGAACTTTCAAATACTTCCTGAGGCTTTACAAAATATTATTAATCAAGTGCTTGAGGGGCCTTAGTTCTTTGAATCCGTTCCACTTGATCTCAATCTAATGCTATACCCTCTATCTTTCAGGATGTGTTGCAAAACTCTCAAATGCCAGGAATTGATAATGAGCAATATTTGCACCAGCTTGTACACCCTACATTATACAATTTATTATCAGTAGTGGGAATGCATCATAAGGGGTTGTCAATTTAAAAAAGGACGCCAGTTCTTTATTAATTATGTTACCAAGATTTTCAAGTCCGCCTCTGAGCTTAGCAGAGATAATCGCAATACTACCATTATTAATTGGACACTTCTTAATGAGGTACATCAACAGCTTATTCAGATTGACCATGGGATGTCCAGTTTTGTTGATTTACAGTTTCTAAAACGATTCCAGGAAATTCAGAGATAATGGAGAGAGGGTATTTCCAAACTCCCTTAGTGTAGTCAATCAATTGAAGAGGAAATCAAAAACTGTTTCTTCCAATCTGAGCAATCATACTCCAGAATTTAATTCTTAGTCAACGAAGTAGATAAAACCTCTGGAGCTATGGGTCCTCTTGGTTTGAAGGACCTTGTGGTCCACCTGGGGTTGAAAGACCACGTGGACCTCCTGGCGCTGATGGGCCTTGTGGACCCCCCAGGGTTAAATGGCTCTGTGGACCACCAGGTGCAGATGGACCTTGGGGACCCCCAGGTGCTATAGACATTCAGGATTTTTTTCAAAAAATTTGACTATTCAAAGAGCATGAGGGACCGCTTATGTGAGCAATTTTATAAAGTGGCAAGGAGTGTAACTTAACACCCAATGGAGTAACGATTGATCCCCTTCTGTCGCTTCAGTCTTTTTTTGATCAATTGAGTAATCTGGGTAAATGGGCAAAGGGCACAGACATCCTACTACAAGCTTACGAATCAAAAGGAGAGATGCTCCAAGCGAAAGTTGAAGCACTAAAACTTAAGTATATTGCACAGCAGGAGCAAATTTATGAGCTATCATGTCAGTTAAAATGCGAAAGTGGGGCATGCTAATTTAAATTGACAGATTAGTGAAATTTGTATTGAGACCATCGGACCTTATCCTCAAATTTTCTTAAGCTTTGGACTCCAACTTTTATGTTTTCACTGAATTGGAACACCCTGAGATGCATGTTTTGACTGACAATGTTCCAATGAGTTTTATACCGATATTTAAAGATAAGTACTCTCCTGGGGAAGGCAAAATTATCTCTTTCCTCAATCTATATGAGAAGGCTCTAAGTGCGGCCATGGATCACCAAAAAATGAATTACTTGCCTAATTTCCTTACCCTATTGGCTCAGGATATCATGGTACCCCACTTGATGACTTGCCCTACTTGGTCTCAGGTCAAAGAAGCGTTAATTAAAAAGATTGGGAGTGAGCAAACCTTATCCTCTTAAAACAGACTTTTAATGGGTATACAGCCCCACTGAAAGAATCTATCAAAGACTTTGCTCATCAGTTTTATCAGGAAGCTCAGACTTTTGTAGCATGTGATTGGTTAAAATTTGGGATGATGCAATACTGCAGTCATGTCAAATATTCTTCTAGGACCCAAATTCAAGTTTACCTCATCATCGTAAAGAAGAATTTTAGAAGTATATTAGACATCAAGGAGGCCTTGTTGGAATTGACTCCTCAATTTTTTTTTTTGAAAACCCTGAGTTTAAGATACTTTAAGACCTAGTTGCCCTAGAGCTTACACTGTGCTGGAGAATGATAGAGCAATTCAGTGTAATTACTGTCATCCATATTTCCATATTGAGGAACGCTGTTATAAGAAAGAAGCTGATAAGGAGAAAAGATATAAAATTAATAAGATTCTCTATCTTGATAATGATATGAATATGCAAAAGGAGCATAAAAGCCCTGTAGATTATAATAAAGATGAACATTCCTATTCCTTGCCCTCCTTGTTGGCTTTATCCTCTCAGGTTGGAAGTACCATTACTCGCATTGACTTTTGAGTAAATCAATCCAATGCCAAAGCTATCATTGACACTGGATCCCTGATGAATGCTGTCTCATCAAAATTTATCAGGAGGATCAAGTTAACACCCAATATTTCCCATTATGAAGAATATTGCACTGCGGGACCTTAGAGTACTTGGTCAAATGAAGCCTTTTCATCACTTCCTATAAAAATTGGAAAATTAACTTTTACAATTCCTGCTATCATCCTTGATAATTTGAGTTACATCATACTTCTGGGGACTCAATTTTTACAGGAATTCAATGTAATTAATAATTATCCAACTTGTCACTTTCCATTTTGGGGTATAGAGTTCCCTTACTTTTATCCAAACATGCTCATACCAGGCGCCGGTTATGTCTGCTGGAGGTGTCTAAAAGGTTTATTATATTCAACACCATTTTGGAGACCCTCAAGTAAAATTACCCCCTACATCAGCAGATATCAAAGAAGGGATGCCTATTTTTCCCCTGAGAATTTTTCATTCCACCAAAATTGTGGGTAATTGTTAATACTTATTTCTAGTTTTCTATTCCCAAAGGACATTTGTTACAAGTATAAAGCAGTTTCAACCCTTCTGCTAAAGAGTTCTTGCATTATCCTGAAGTATTGGATTATGCTTATTCTGGATTGTTATCTGTTTTTTTGGCGAACCTTAGCAATGATCCAAAATGGTAGATTGAAAAAATCCAATTGCTTATATCAAATTATACCCTGTTAACGAATTTATGATGTTAAACCTTTTGGAAGCTTACAAGACTTTGGGCTGGAAAGTGATTGGGAAATTCTTACTGTGGGGCCTTCAATCAAAAAACACCTCATTAATAAACATGACAGACAAGTACTTCAATTTATAGAAGAATAATCTGAAATCTTTTTCTAAGCATACTTACTACTTTGGTAAATGAAAGTAGTAATGCACTCCCTTGAGACTGGTGATCACCTTACTAACTGTGCAAAGCCCTATCATAAGTCTAAAGTGGAGGAAGCTTAGGTTATCAAAGAATTGCCTCAACTATTGGAGGCTGGATTGTTGAAATCCTCCAACAGTTCTTGGGCTTCCCCATTGCTGTTTATTAAGAAAAATGATGGTTCCCATCGAGTTTTTATGCAATCATAGATTGAACCCTATTACTGATGAGATAGTTATCCTTTACCTCAAATTGATGATTCCTTTTGGTTGTTGGCTGGCTCAACTTATTTTAATGCAATGGATTTAGCCATTGGATACTGGAAAATTCTTTGTCCCCAGAAGACAGAGCTAAGTGTGCCCTAATATCCAGCGAAGGTTTATTTGAACCAACCCATATGCCACAAGGATTGAGCAACGCCCCAGAAACTTTTCAACGGGCCATGGATGGTATGTTATGGAACTTAAAGCTCACTTGTGTTCTGGTATATTTAGATGATATTACCATGTTTCTTATAACCATTTACCAAACATATGGGCCATCTAATAGAAGTTTTCAAATAAATTTGGAATTCTTCCCTGAAGCTCAAATCTTCCAATGTTCATTATTATAAAGTTAAATGGAATTTTTAGAGCACCAAGTATCAGCTAAAGGGATTTGACCCTCTCAGATAAAATTCCAGATATTCAACAAATGCCTGCACCAACCTCTCTGCGAGATGTAAGTCATTATTGGCATGGTTGGGTATTATTGCAATTTATATCCAAGTTTGCCAATATGGCTGAACCATTATTCCATCTATTACAAAAAGGGGAGCCGTTTGACTAGAGATCAGCTCAGTAACAGTCATTCAATTCTCTGCGAATGCCCTTGACTAAGACACCTGTTTTAATTCATCCTCGATTTAACAAGCCTTTTTTTTAAATACTGATGCAAGTAATGTCGCTATTGGGGCTATCTTATCCCAGTGTGATGAAGAGCAGAATGATCATCCTGTTTCATTTTATAGCAAAACTTTACTTAAAGTTAGAAGCAACAATTTAACTGAATGGGAGTGTTTGGCCGTTAATCTAGAAATTAAGCACTTCCATCCCTTCCTATATGATAGCCATATTACTGTTATTACCTACCATTATTCTTTAAGATGGTTGCAAAATATGAAGGATACTGATGGGAGATCGGCCGTTGGGCTCCTAGATTACAAAATTACTATTTTTCTATTATACATTAAATGAGTGCTTAAAATCAAGATGCTGATGGTCTGTCCCAACTGCATATACTGACCTTGGATTTGGGAAAGAAAAAACGCCTATATTATCTTATTGGACGACCTGAAAACTGTGGGATTAAGAATCTGAAGAGGATTGAGTTTTTCTAGAATATATCACCAAAGATACCATAATTTGAGAAGGAGACTTGTATAAAAAGGTCAAATACAAGTGATTGCCCTTTTTGCACCCAAACTCAAGATTTTATGCTATTATGGAGGGACATGAACAAGTAGGTCATAGCGGGTTAAAGAAAACTGAAAAATGGTAAAAACCCGATTTACTGGAATAACACAACTGGATTCATATAAGAGACCCTTAACTTGTGTCTCATTTGTAAAATCCATAGAGACAACCCTAATTATCAACATAAAGTTATTCCCCTGACTAAAGCATTAAAAGTGATAAGCATTGATGTTGTAGGCCCTTTTCCTCAGGGACTGCATGGCCATCAGTATATTATTATGGTAGGTGACCACTTAACTAAAGCGTCGAGGCCATCTCCATTGCCACTCCCTCTGCTAAAACTATGGCGCTATTCCATTACCAGTACATTATCACTCAACATGGATTTCCTAGGTCCTTATGTCAGATAATGGGACTAATTTTACCTCGCAACTTTTACAGTAACTGTCTAAATTATTTTATACTACCCAACGATTTGCTGTTCCTTACAATCCATTCATGAATGGGGCCAGCAAACGAGTCAATGGAACTCTAGTCTCAATTCTAAGGAAGATGGCTTCCACTGATCTTTCTCAGTGGAACTCCTATTTGCCTAGTGCTTTTTTTGCATATTGAATAAGCTATCATCAGATCATCAAGATGTCACCTTTCAAATGCATATATGGGCGAAATCCAAAAGTCCCCTATAGTATTCAGGCCATACTTAAAGAAAGCATACCCAAAAACTCTGATTTAGTTATGAGAATATAGCTGATGAGATTATTTGCCTTCAAGCTCAAGCCATGAAATCAATTGCAGTAACCACACAAAAAATGAGACCCAAAGAAGTAATTAGCTTAAACCGCCTTACATTAATATCAGATTGTGGTTTTTTGTATTATCACTCTTGGACTGGTGGGAAAACTGTAAAGTTCAGATCCAACTGGTCCTGTCCTTATCAAGTTATATTTCAAATTGATTAGAGTAATCGATTGTCCATGTTGATACTGGTATAGTTATAAACCAAATTCATCACATATTCATTAGAATTCTCACTCATCTGCACTCTATTATTAAGGGGGGAAGTGTCAGGATTTTACCAAATTCTCTTTTTTCTGAAAATTCTACTCCATCAATTCCCCTGGCACTATTGGAAGGAGAGCGCAATAAATCCAAATCTATTAAGGGTAATAAGAATGATCAGTCTCATCATGATCAAGGAATAGAAGATTTAATCGCTCAGTGATTGATTAGATCAAATAGATCCTGAACCATTAAAAAACCTATAAATATTCCATTCTTCCAATAATAAAAGTTAGGTCAAATTTTAATCTGTTTATATTTTTTTATCACTTTTAAGAGAATCCACCTAAGTAACTTTGTGAGAAAACCTAGCCTATTGGAAGTGTAATTCTTACTTTCAAACCATCTCTCCTCCAATAATATGATCATATTGCAAATACAATTGCTTCCATGTGCTTGGAGGTGGAAAACTGGTAATAACAGCAGTTCATTGTTGTTGAGGTGCTTGATTAATGAGATTTGTATGATCTCAAAATCATACCCTTCGAGTTGCATTGCCCATTGACCAAGGCGTCCATCTAGATCTTTCATGTTGCACAACCAGTGGAGCGATGCATGATCTGTCATGAATTTGAAATGTTCTTTGTACAAGTAGGATAAAAAGTGTTTCACTGCTCCTATCACTGCCAGGCCTATTACCATCACGATTTAGTTCTTCTAATCTCTGGAAAAGATCTTGGAATAGTACTCATGGGGGTGGTTTATCCCTAATCTATCCAATTAGGTGAGTATTGCTCTGATCTTAATGTAACTAGTGTCAGTGTACAGCTAAACGTCTTATTGAAGTTAAGGTAATCTAGGGGAATGCCTCTACCAATTTAGCTTTCAATTATAAAAAGGACTGCTTTTGCTCCAGGCCATATTTAAACTTGGTAGCCTTGGTCAACAAGTAGGTGAGCGTCTCAGCCAAGTCCACGAAATGATGGATAAACTGCAGATAATACCTCATCATTTTTTAGGGATACTTAGATGTTGCACATGTTCTGAGTCTGTTTCATTGCCAATGTTGCTATTGGCGCTTAGACTTTGATAATCAACTGCACAGATTGGTACTTTTGTATAGAATAGAAAGGTGACTGTATGAAGACAGTAGTCCAACAATAAAATAGCGAAATTTTCTATTTGTCACTGGTTTTATTTAACAGCTTGAACAAGCTAGGTGAAATAAAAACCCACTAAAACCTTTCATTTTTATCATAATAAACTACACGTTAGAGTAACAAGCATCACAATGTTCTGGAAATTGGTAGAAATTATTGGCTTATATTTTTAGGGGTCAGCCCTTGAACATTATTTTTACATCAGTGGGGGAAGAAGAAATTAAAATAAATATAGTATATTAGAGCTACAATGGCATAAAGCTTTGCAAACTAACTAGGAAGTGATTCAGGAGAAATTGCTGGTGGGGTGATAATAATTTTGATCATCATTAGTTATTATATCAAAGCGAGGGTGTGGTGGCAATTCAATCTGCTGTAATTTTAAATTTGACAGGTAGACAGCGATGGTGAGACAATTTACCATTACTTTAATTATACTTATTGACCTTAGCGCCAAGACCCTAGGAATTGAATCTTTAGTTTAGGGTAAAAAGTTGAATAGAAACTTACTTAAATGGTTGGTCAGACAAAATTTGTAACATTTCCCCCCAATTGACCAAATATCCCAGTACAAAAATGAGCGGGGGTTAGATGGTAACTATAATGAGGACACTAGGCCAGCCAACACATATACATAGGCAATTATCTGATGTTTAGATGTGCACTAGGTAAGAGTAGGTTTATTTATAAAGACACTTGCTTTCTCCCTGGTGAGGACAAACAGCACCAGAGGCAACAATGGGATCCTTTTTGGATCAGCGGACTAATGAGAGGATCTTACCATACAACCCTTCAGGAAATCACAAAGTGATATCTGTTCTGATAAGAGCATGATGCTCTGGTTTAAATGTACACTTTTTTCAGCGTGAAGTAGGATATCATTGAACTTTGCAATCTGTTGAGGTAAATTTAAGGTGAAAGCCCACCTTTTAAGATATTCAATAGGAAGAATTTCTCATTAGATTAAGTCCTTAGATAAGGAAGGTGGCCATGTGGACTCATGCTGAGCAACAGATTCAGCCTCTTCAGCGCTGGAAGCTGCATAGGCACAGTATGCACGTTGTCAAATTAATCCTGATCCAATTTTATTAAAAATCCGCCATATCTTCATATGGCATTAGCAACGCAATCTAAGTGGGATGTATTGTGCGTTCAATAACTTGCCCACCAGTCCAAGTTCATCATTAGATGCCTCTTGAGTTATAATATAGGGGTACGTGTTGTTCTACTACCTCCAAATTATTGTCATTAAAATTTGATTTCAACCCATATTCCTCAAAAATAGGCACCAATATGTAACTCATAATTCTCATGAGGTAAAACAATGGTGGGAGCAGACAGCGCTTTAGTACATAATAACATCATCAAGGAGCTATATTCTTTAAAGAGGTAGTGGCGTTAGGTCCCATAGTGCCATATTCTTTGCAAGATCAATACTAAGTTTAGTCTCCAAAGTTTTCAGTAACTATGAAGAAACTATGTTGTTTGGGGCTTTACTGTCCACTATTGAATGAACTGGTACGTTGTACACACTAGTATATGTAAGGACCCTCAACATGATTATTTGGGCATTAAGCATGTCAACGTCAAGAGTATCTGCTTGAATCAAAATTAAGTAAATCAGTATTCTCATAGGGACGCGGAGACATAGCAAGCTTGGCTTTGTTATTCATAGGGGATGTTTACCCAACAAGGGTGCATTCCATTATGATTGGGTTTTTTGGATGGAATTTTTGGCTTTCAGTGGATGTAGAATATCCCAGCTCTACTCCACCCAAGCAATTCCCAAATCCTTGTTGGTGTTCGCATTTAGTAAATGAATACTTGACTCTTTATTAAAGGGTTTGGTATTAGGAGCGATGAGAATAAGGGTTCAGCGCCAGAGGTAATTTACCTTTTCAGTAATCGCATTATTGGAATTTAGAATTTATGACATGGTAGATAAAATTCTATGTGTGGATAGCAGGCGTGGTGGAAACCAATCTGAGCATCATAATGACTCAGAACTTGCGCCCCATATAACACTTGAGCCTCATAGTAAAACCAATCTGCAAAGGTTAAAACTTACTTGCCTACTTTAAAATCAATTGATAGGAAGGCGGTTTTCCATCTTACCATCCATTCAAGCTGTTAAACTCATCAATAATAATGTTTTTAGCATAAAGGTAAGACATGCTGACTTCAGTTATCCTTTAAAACACTAACTCTTAACTATAGAGTTCCAGTAAATCATCATCATGACCATTTTATATGGTTATAATACTTCCCAACATGATTTCAAATAAATGTAAAAAGGTATGTTATTTCCATGACTATTGAACTCATGTAATTAGTGGGCTTGCACAAAGAGGTTTTTAATCACTGGAACCATAAGGAACTTCATCTTGTGCAGTGGGTGCATGGCAATATTCAACTTTTGATTTCTAAATCTAAATTGATTGTTAGTTTTGGTTGATATTTTTTAAACTCAATTTAGTTTCTGGGCTTTCTATGATGCTGGTATGAAGGGCTTCCATGACTAGATTGTTTTAATAAAATTAACTCTGTGGTTTGCTTTATAACCTGCATGTAGCAGCGTCCAAATACCAACTTGGAGTTATAATGGATACTTTTAATGTTGCTTTACTAACAATATACTTATCTAACTGCTTAAATATAAATATGCTTTAATTTTATTTGTTAAGAATTAGGTTTATTTAGAGGTATGATTAATGAAGGAATCCCTTCCTTTGCCTTGGGTTACTGAGTAGTATGTAGGTTAATCAAGATACCTTGAAGGCGATGAGATCAGATAGGCCCCATACTTTAGCCATGTGGGACAATGGAGTCATCAGAGCAATGCTGAGTTTTCTAAACTGCATTTAGAAGGATCAATTCCTTTTAATTAGTGAACTATCTAGATTGCCATTAGATTGAGGAACTTCTCTTTTGGGTGTGTGGTTAGTTTAACAATGCAACGTTCAAGAACTTGAGGTAGTCTAAGCGTTACTTAACCCCAAACTCAATCTTACTAAGATGTGGGGAAGGTCATTGACCAAAGTATACCCAGCCCTTTCCTCTATTCCACCGGTTTTATCTCCCTCCATTTTGTTAGGAGGAGGTTGGGAGATTCTATTTAGACTTCTGGAATGTGAGGCCTCTTGCACCTGCCAAGAGATCTCCAGGGGAAGTGTTAACACTTACTGTAGCCCCTGTGTTTTAGATATATTTTCCCTGCTTTTAATTAAAAGGTTACCCATGGTTTTGGGGGGGTATGAGTTGCACTCACGCTTGGAGAGCCAAAGGAGATTTTTTAATGAGGGGTAATGTAACAATTGGCTTTTTCTCAAGATGGTTTACCAATTGCAGGAAGCATAGGGAAATCCATCTCATGCGATAATTTTATTATGCATTTTTAGCCAAATTGATCATTAGTTATTATGAATTATGATAAATTTAATTTAGTTAATGTTCATCCATCAATTCTGGAATTTAAGGGCTTATACGCTTAAATTATTTTAATAAATTTAAGCTTGATTTCTCTCTATAACTTGCAGTCTGCAGCGTCCAAATCTCAGCTTTAAGTTCTAAGTGGATACACTCAATGTCGCACTACAACAATAAACTTACCTTTCCACTTATTTTATTTTGATTTTTTAACTTAAATTTAAGAATCGTGTATATTTATAAGTGTGATTAATGAAGAAACTCCTTCCTTCGCCTTGGGTTACTGAGTAGTATATAGGTTACTCTAGAGACCCTAAAGGCGATAAGATTAGATTGGCCCCATACCTCAGCCAAGTGGGACACTAGAGTCAGCAGAGCAATGCTGTGTTTTCCAAGTTGTGTTCAAAGGGGGAACAATTCCTTTGAATGGTGAACTTACCTAGATTACCATTAGATTGGGAAACCTCTACTTTGTCATATGTTTGGTTTATCAATGAAACGTTAAAGAACTTGGGGTATTCAGAGCAATACAAATTGGGCTAGTTGACTGGATTAACTGAAGGAGAGGAAGCTGGAGTAAATTGATGGTTGGAATTAATTGAATGGAAGCTGCCATGGAATGGTTAACAGCAGCAGTCAATAAAGGAACAGCAGTTGATACATTAGGCATAGTATCCACAACTTCCTTCCTAGAATTATCATAATTGGAATTTGACAAATTGGCTTGGCAATTCGCTGATATGCACTTACACATAGCACACTTATGATCTTGGTGAAATTTCTTCAATACACTAGTAAAGCATTGTCATTCCACTACAAATTTTTTTCAACCTTATCCTGCTTCTTGATAGTCTTAACAAAACAAGAATATGAGACCCTAATTCCTATCCATGATATTAAATCAGGCAACAAAAATTTCTAGCTCTTGATAGATTTTGGTTATAGCAGGAACTTCTTCTGATGGTTCATATTGGTATAACGCTCTAGCCAATTGGACCGCAATGCTAGTACTCAGCTGAGAATCATCCTAAACCATATCCTCATAAAAATATATGACTGGTCACTTGACATCTAATATTAAAGTATGTCATTGTAGTGTGTTTTATAGGATAAGATCGGGTCCCAAAAGTGCCCCTGAGGTGAGTACTTAAATGTTGCAATCAGCGCTTAGGCGTTAATATACAGCTGCACAGGTCAGTACTTTTGTATAAGATAAAAAAAGGACTGTATGAAAACAGTAGCCTACAAAAAGATAGTTAAGATTTTAGTGTCTTAGGTTTTTATTTAGCAACATATACAAGCTAGGTGAAATAAAAGTATCCCTACAATTTTCCATTCCCATCATAATAAACGAAACGGTAGAGTAACAAGCGTCACATAATTATTCTAGAAGGTTGAAGTTATTGCTTGGATTTTAGGAGACAGCCTTTGATGATGTTTCTACACCGGTGGGGCAAATAGGAAAAATAGAATAAGTAAAAAGGAATTAGGGATTATAATGCCATAAAGACTCATAAATTGATTAGGTAGTGATTTGGTAGCTTTTGTTGATGGGGTGGTAATGTTCCTTGATAGCCATTATATAAAAGCGTGGGCGATTGGTCAGGTCAATCCGCTGTAACTTAAACTTGAAAGGTAGGCAGCGATGGCGAGGGAATCCTCTGTAACTTAATTCAACTGATTAATCTCAGGGTCAAGGCTTGAGGAATTGAACCCTTAGTCTAAGATATAAAGCTAAATAAAAGAATTAAATGTATGGTCAGACCAAAACATAACAGCCAAAATGGCTTTTATCTTTCCTTCCTGTTGCTTGATTATCCTTCAGATGACCTCAAGTCCTAAGAACTCCAGCGCATACTCAGGAAGATACACTTTCCTAGTTTGAGCTTCAGGTTTGACTCTCGCAGTTGAGTAAAAACTTCACATAAGAGTTGGAGGTGCTCTTGAAATGTGTGACTGAATACTGTTATGTCTTAAAATAGATGAGAACTCTTGTCAACTTAAAATCCTCAAAGATTTTTCTATCCTTTTTGGAAGGTTGAAAGGGCGTTGCACAGCCCCTGCAGCATCCTTATAAGTTCTAAAATCTAGACTGCTGATCAGGTCACAATTTTCCTGAACTTTAGGCAAGAGCTCCATCTTCCTATAGTTTTTGGGAATTTAACCAGATTATGCTTTTACCAATGAGTTCGATATTTGTGGATTGGTTGAGGATGATCCCAAATATCAGCTACTGTATCAATGGTTGTAGGATTTCAACATAGGGAGCTCTGAGTTAATCTTTATGATAATTTGATGAATCAGACTTCCTAATTTTTGGTAATGATACCTGAAAGTTTATCAACTCGAAGGCAGGATTGTCTAGCTTGGGAAATCAAGGAGAAAGAAGTTTAGAAAAATGGCATTCCAAAGCTGCAGGTCAATGAACACAAAGCTATTTCTGGCAACAAATGGTGACAATTTTAGTTGTGGGCACTATGATGCCAAAATACTATATATGTATGCTTTTATTTTTTTAAAAAATATCTTATTCCCGGTATCTTGCTTTTACTAGTAATTAGTTTTAGCAAAAAAAGTAGGACGGATTTGCCTAGATATCTAATTGAACAATGATCATGTGTCAGCTGAATCATTATCAGCTCATATTCATGCTCGCTGTTGACATACAAGGAAAATATATCATGTTAGGAACACTCTCATCAACCTGTGCAGTGACCACCTTTCAACAAATAACCACTTGCAGATCCATCGCCAAAAAGTACTTTGATCCTCAGAGCGCTCAAGCGCGTCATCTATTTGAGTGAGTGGGTACAAATTCTTCTTGGTAACCTAGTTTAACCAGGCATTAGCCCATAACCACACTGTGTTCTGTCCTTATGCACACTAAGAGCAGCAGCGAAGCTTAAAGGCTTTTAACGGTCTGATTAAGCTAGATTTTGAGAATTGACTAAGCTCTTTTGCAGTAGCTCTGTATTCAGCTTTTTAACAGCGGTACAGTTTAGACTAGAATGGGATGACAGGTCTAGTGTCCATCCTGTGCGCCTCTTCTTTGCACAATATATAATCATATGATCCAGCGCTGAAGATGTCGTTAAGATCATCCAGGAGCTTGTCAAATTCCTTCTGCTCCTTGTCAGTTAGATCCCCATATAATAGTTCATTAAAATCCCAAAACATATAATTATTAAATGGCTTTGCAGCCTATCAACCTGGCTTGGGCAACGACTTGCCCTTTTCAACATAGATAAGCTGAGCGGTGATGGTCCCCAATTCTTCAGTAATTCTTTCAGTGTTTTGAATCAAAGGAATCAAACAGTACTCTTAGCTCCTGTTTACTGATCCAATATCAAATGTACACTTCAAATATGAGACTCAGTGGTGTCTTCACTGATTAATATTAGAGTCAGGCGTTGCTCATCAGCCCTAATTTCCTTGGCCACACTGGAGCTCAGTAGTAGGCTTTCTTATGAGCCAACCATAACAGGTAGTTGTTTATGGCCCTTCTCCTCAGGAAAGTGGTTTGGGTATATTGACTGATCAGTCTCAACTAACTAAGTCCTCTGCTTGTGCGATTTGGCATCTTCTTCCTTGAACGCCAGTCATGTTGGCAGCTGAGTATGCTTATAGTACTGGTGATGGAATCAATCTTAGCACCAAAATCAATTAAGAACGGTTGCTAGTTAGGAATCATAGTGGTTGTTGTTAAGAACCACTTCTGGATCAGTAAGAACAATTCACCCAAAATGTAGTGACAATGCTGAATCTTCTCCCAAGGCGCATGTGACATATGATCCACCTGTTAGTAATTGACATTGTAGTCAATTTCTGGCATAAGCTTTAAATAATTCATAACTTGAGATATGATAATTCTCAGCTTGACAGATTTTGACTGTAACTAAACCCCAAAATGACCTAAAAGATGAAATTAAGCAGATAGGTAAAAAAATGAAAAGATGTAGCGAATATGGACTACTTTATTGGGATAAAAAGCGTCAATATATATAGGGCGTGGGGGGACATGGTGCCACAGGGACCTTCATGTCCCATAGGATCAGGATCTTTTACTGCCTTGCAGATTAACCGCCTGGATGGCGCCCTCATTATAAAGCATCGTCATCATGACCACAGCAGTAGGGGTGCCTCTCATGATTAGGGAAGCGGGGATGAAATTCCTGGAGGTGATTCCATCGATTCTTGTATTCATGATGCTTTCTGATCAGTTCTAGGTTCGGTGCCTTCAGGATAAGGTTCTGTTTGCACTGGTTTAAGAGTTGATCTGTAGAGGCTCAAACTGGGAGCAGGGATATCAGATAGTTTATCATCGTAAATCCCAACAATCCCCCCTCAAGATCTTGTCAGAGGGGAGTATAGGGAAGGATGAACCGTCTATGCACTCAATTTAACGCCGCCCCCTGATTAACGTCAGCAATGGAGTACTCATAGTTCACCTTATGAATGACCTTATAAGGTCTGGACCTAAGAACGTTGAGCTTATTCTGTCAACCTCTGGGTCAATGGTGATAAAAAAATGAGGTCAACTAATTAAAAATGGGTAAGGAGGAAATCTGAACATTAAATCGGGAAGTCTAGCTCCTTGTGGTGGTGACAATGACTTGCATGGCTAGGGCTTAAAGATAAACAATTTCATTGGCTAAGGCCCTCATAGTTAGATCAGAGTTCTTAGAAGCGGAGGTTTCAAACGAAGGCTCAACGCTACTTGGGAAATGGGGAGCACTTCCATATAGAGCTTCATTGGGGGACATCTATATGACTTGATGATAGCTTATTCTATAGAGAATCAAAGTGCTTGGTAAATAATGAATCCAGCGAGCAGGGTCAGAGGCTATCTTCCAAAAAATATAGACAAGGGTTACATTGGTGCTTTCAACCGCCCCATTAGTGGATGGTTCGTAATTAGAGGCGAAACTTTGGTTAGTGCCAAAATGCAAAGCAAGTTCTTAAACTAGTGTGAGGTGAAGTTTAACTCATTGTCCTAAAGTAAAGTTCGTGGACATCCGCGCTGGGTGAAAACAGATTAAAAAAGGAAGAGAGCCTTAATTTTTTGCAGTGGCAGTGGGGACCATAATCGCTTCAAATTATTTGGCCAGATGGTCCATGGCTAGTAGGATAATTATGCCCGTGCAACCCAGTAGGGAGATGGCCTACTACATCAATGCTAATGACATTGTCGGGTCCCATTGGGGCAACAACTAATTATTGGTATCAAAGACTGGCTCAGTCTTGGGATTGGAAAATCATACAGGACTCCAGGACCATTTTTAAGGTTTCCACCATTTGGTCTAGTAACATCATGACTTCAACCATTTGTAAGTCTTCCTAACAGCCCCATGTTACACAGTAGTATGACCCATTAGGATAACGTTAGATTGGGAAGAAGAGAGGATATAAGAGAGCCATTTCTTATTAGCTTCTTATATTGCAGCCCATCTTTGATCTGATAACTTGGGGTGTCATCTTCCGGAGCTCATCTTGGACCTCAGGAGTTTCAAACTCCCAGCTTTTTAGGTCGGCCAATTAAATCGTATTGTTAGTCTAACTCAGGGGTCAAAGCAGCCGCTTCAGAATCCTAGAGAGGCCATTGGCGTTCTGGTGAATCACGCCCATATGATGAACAGTAGTGAAATAGTAGCTCTGGAGTCTTAAGTACCATATGGATAAACGGTCATATGGGTCCTTCATCTACTTGAGCCATTGAAGTGAGGAATGATCAGTCACAATGCAAAGTGGGTGCCGTAGAGATAGGATTAAAAGTGCTTGATTCTTAACAAGACAGCCAGGCATTTCTTTTAGTAATCTTATAGTTTTGTAAGGCCAAAATTAGAGTCTTACTAAAACAGGCCACTAAGTGTTTGAGCTGAAGTTTGTCATGCAGGGCTAGGATGGACCCAATGGCAAAATCGCTCACATCTGTGAACAATAAGAAAGGCTGATAAAAACGTGGATGGACCAATATTGGGTTTATTACTATGAGCGGTCCTGAGCTTATTAAAAGATGGTTCTTGTTCCTGTCGCCAATCAAAAGGCACGTTCTTCTAAAGGAGGTAATGTAGAGGCAAGGATAGGTCAGAAAACTGAGTGATAAACTGACAATGATAACCCTAAGCCAAGGATTACCTGAACATCCCTTAGGCTCTAGGGCGCAGAATCTTTTTTATGGCGTTGATCTTGTTTGGTATTAGCTAAATGCCATATTTTGAGACCTGGTGTCTCATAAACTCAATTTTTCAATTGGAAGAAGGAGAACTTAAAAGGTTTTAGCTTTATCAAGCCTTCCAAAGCCAATTGAAAACTTCCTAAATATGCTCCACATGTTAATTAAAAGTTTGTGAGAAGATATTAATGTCATCAAGGTAGACAAGGAAATACAATAGCTTAAAGTCCCTAAGGATCTCATCCATGGAAGGTGAAATTGGCCAGCGCATTGCAGAGGCCCTGTGGCTTTTCATGGGTTTAAATAGCCCTTCATTGGCTATGAGCGCGCACTTGGATCGACCTTTGGGGCAAGCTACCTGATAATACCCGCTGGTAAGGTCCACTTTAGAAAAGTATTGTGACCCGGTGAGCAGGCAAAGATTTCATCAATTTGGTAATAAGATATCTGTCTTTTTTGGTGATAGAGTTGAGCCTTCGATTTTCCATCAATATCTGAAGTAAGCCATCCTTCTTCTGAACCAGTTAGAGCGGAAGGGCCTAAGGGCTGCATAAAGGCACCAAGAGTCCATCTTTGAGTAGTTGTTTAAGCTTTACTGTCATCTGGGCTTCTTCAATATTACTGTTTTGGTAATGTTGGATTTGGAAGAAGGGAGCGTCCCCAATCTCCACATGATTTAGAACCACTTTTCATTATTCAAAAATTGTAGGTTGAGTCCAAAATAAGTCCGAATACGATACCAACAATTCTTAAACTTTGAGCTGTTACTCTTCAGTGAGATTCTTCCTCTGTCTTAGAATCATGGGAAGTTTTAAAGATCAGGGGGACCCAAAGTATTACTAAATATAAAAATCCATCGTCATAAAGTACCACCACTGAGTAGTCTCAGAGAAATTGGGTTCTAAGAAGAAGTTCATAGCTTGGATTATCCAGCATGATGGCGGGGGTATTTACACAGAGCTTCCAAAATTGGATAGGTAGGGAAGAATAGGCCTCTATATATTGGGTACACTGCAGCCCAGCCTTGCTGTACTCCAAACAATGTGACAAGTCCATAGTGATCTTGATATGTTACATCAACTTTGACATTATAACATTTACAGGGGAACTACTGCCAACTATGGCATGAACTGGAATGCTATGAACACAAAAATCAATGTGGGTAACAAGACTTCTGATCTTTGGAGGTAGCATGATAAACATGGGAGAGTCATTGGAAGAAGAGGAAGAAGTTTTAATTTCTTTATTACTAATGGGTATTGACATTTCTTCAGGTAGAATAGTTTCAGGAAATTTCGAGGTCATGGATAATTCTTGCAGCATGGTAGGAGTCAAAAATTGATATGGCTGGATGATAAGCCATATATCCGGCAGATCATATTTTATGAGTTGAGGTGAGCCTTGAGATTTAAGCATTAGACTATCTCAATGTGAGTTGAATTGATCAGAGTACTAATAGTTTAGTGAATTGATAGAATTCTGCCAAAGCCTCATTGATGGGATGATACCCCTAAAGTTGTAGGAAATAGAGAGCTACTAAGCTGAAGGTTCAAAATGACCAAGACTATTGACCATTAAAAACTGAATGACAGAATTTAAGGGGGAGTTTTTTCGAGAAAGTGGAAGAAAGAAGGAAAATTAGCAGATGTATTCTGCGGTTTTATTTATAAATAGTAAAGTAGTGTCTGTTGGAGCAATAGATTCATATTTAAATATTATTTTAATTATCAAGAATCGGCGATCTTCATATTGTCTGTCCATTGCTCACTGGTGCTACACCTGTGCAACCTGCTTAGAGGATCTAACCAAATTCGCCAAAAGTTAACAGTGGTGCTCACTACAGGGGGACACTGGTCAACTTTAGTACAACGGCAACTAGGGCATTATGACGATCCCCACTCTTTATGCCAGCAATTAAAAATATTCATGACCAATACTCTGGCGAGCCAATAAAGACATCTAATGAGGAACTGGCACTATTTATGGTGATGTAACCAGGAGACAATGAAGCCAGAAGGACTTGCAGTTAGCGACCATCTAGTACTAAAAAAAAAGGACTTGCAGTTAGCATCTTGTCCCGCATTGGAATCAGAACAACTGGGCAGATCAACTAATGCAACTCCTTAGCAACTGCAGGTTATCATAAAATAGTTCTTGCAGGGTTACCGCCTCTACAAAGGTGATTTAGGTAAGCGTGCCCTGAGTCTAAATATAATCAACGTGACCAAGAAGCCTATTATAAATTGTATATGTCTTACTTTGACACTACCACAAAAGGGTTGTCTCATCAGCTCAGTTCTCATATAGTTGTGAAATACCTGGTTGCGTACATTCAGCCTTTGATCTGAAAAGTACTGTGTGTGTTGGCCCAACATAAAAATGAGATCAGCAATGGCTATGTTATGTTCAAGCACAATAGAACGTCACTTGCCTCTTACTTTAAAGCCTCAACCACTCTTTCTCAGGAATCCAGGAGGCGCTAGAGCACGTATATAGTTGTGTCATGGATGTCTGCCACCGATTGAACGAATTAGTTTCACGCTTAAATTATTAGTTGATTCAGGTAATATAATTATTAGACCAGCGTGGGCTTTGGGTGAATGGGTTTGGGATGTCACGATGCTGAGTAGTAACACTAAGCGCTTTATGTTGGAAATGTCTGAATGGGTGTAAGGAAACAACATGGATGAAGCTTGGACAAGGGATCAGGTTACCCTGTTAGATGGCAGATGATGGATCACGCTGATGCAGTGGCAATCAAATTTAGTCAACTTTGAGATGATTGGAGTAACCAGTCGATGGCTGACCATTCAACCAGCTCTTTCTTGGCAGCCTTATAATACAGCCAATTGCTAGGTCAATTAATCATTTGGATGGTTCCAGTCAGGTGTCTTGGGGCTGAGCCATTACCCTTCTATTCGTTAAATGGTGGAGTACACTGATGTGAAAGTGCGCCTAATTACCTTCAACAGTCATATGAAAAGTTTGTGATGGAATACTCTAATCAAGTGGATGAAGCAAACTGACAAGCGTGAAAAAAATAAATATCTAATGTGATAATGCAGGGCACAATAGAGGATGTCCTTTTACAGATTCAGGAAATGGAGCGTAAACTGGACAAAGTTTGAGGATTTAGCCACAAACCACAGAAGGAATTTAAAGAGCTTAGGAAGGGGGTGAGAGATGAGCGGTGTTATGCCAATCAGTCAAAGTGGAGTAGATAATAGACGAATTTTTGCTGAACAGATTAGAAAGGGAGGTAAGGGTCTGTCATTGGCGAGTCCAGTGAGGAATATTACAGGTCATCCAGAAAGTGACCACCGGTGGTGCAGCAGTCCCTCCCTGCAATCTAAACTCTTTCAAGCCAACTATGGCAGATGTTCTACACCCTTGTGACCCCATTATTTGCTTTAGGGAGATGTTCCCCTTGGCCAAAGTGAACCTAGCCTGTATGTCAGAATTTAACTAGATAGATTCCTCCGATGATTTAGCAATATTCAAATGAAATGGCCAATCCTGGCAGAGTGGCTTATTGACTAAATTTTGTGATTTATTAGAAATTGCTGGGTAGTTGTTCCCCAATTAAATTGAGAAAATCCAAGTATTCCATCACTAATAGAAATTAGAATTGGTTGTGGTCAATTGATGGTCGCTAAATTAGTTTATGGATCACCGGCAACTAGTAGCTGAAGATGATCCAATTATGTTTTTATTATATGTTGGAGGAAACTAATTCTGAGTTTAAGTCAGCTGAGGTTGTTTCTGGCGCCTCATATATAATAATTGACTGTCGCCCAAAAGGAGATACCCTGAAGATCAATTAATGAAGAGTCAAAATGTACAGTTAGCAAGAAGCTGAGATTTCCTGAGTATCACCTAAGCGACCAAAGTGGTTGTCAGATTTTTGAAGTTGACCCAAAAGTAAACCCTTCAACAACTAACAGATCAGGCTGATTATCCTCACAAAACTCAAGAAAATTACTCTAATTCTCATATAAAAGTCAATTACTACTATATGGCTTAGGAAAAATACCTCAACATCAATTTAATTTAATTATTCAATCAAAAGCTCAGGACAAATATCCTTGTACATTCAGGCCATTTACATGCACCAAAACTCATCATTTGGTCCCAACTAATTGGAAGTAATATCACCATTTAGCTTAAGAAATCCAGTGATTGAACCGAAAATAATGAATAAAAAATCCTATGTACAAATAGACATCATAAAACATAATCAATTTCCCACCCTATGGCAAAATTTGTATGTAAATACTCATATTTAGCATTTAGCACTTGCAAATGGACTGCCCAAATGGAAGTATCTAGTGCTAGTGAGAGAGGCCTGCTGACATCCTAATTAGGGGTACATCATATACTGGAAATTGATGCCAAATTTTCCAGAAGCCATATTTCATCATCATTATGACAAAACTCAAATTTGGATGATCCTAGGACAATTTTGCACATTATTATTACGATTTTTGTCCCTAAAATCTTTTTGAATATGAGATTATTTTTCCACCAATAATTCTAGCAATAGTTCATAATTGTATTAGTTTAAGGGCTGAACTGATGTGTAAAATAATTAGTGTGGAAATTACATGGTTGATATGTGGCCAGGAGACGCCCTAGAGGTATAAATACTTGCGCCTGGCCTAATGAATGATCATCAAATAATACTCTTGAAATAAAGATATATTTTCTTAAATCTCTTTACATAACTTTCCATCAGAAGTCTTTTCTGAAGAGTGTCAACAAGTTGGCATTTCAGAATCCTCAGATTGTACCTTTGCTGCCTCAGTAAAAGTTCCCAAATACAAAGGTAAAAATAAGCCCATGATTGACCAGAAGAGTCGGAATAATTTGAATACGCCTAAGGAGCTTCTGAACGTTCAAAATATCATAAGATACAAGCAAAACTGAGGATCTTTTGGCCAAACTTCAACCCAATAAACGCACAAGATTTAAATTATCAAGCAACTGATCCTCAGAATCCAACTATGGTTTCCATTGCATAATAATCAACTCAAAGATCAAATCTAAATTAATGTTTATTCATATTAACCATTTTTACGCTCACTGGCGACTCAAGGCTGAGGATGGGCTGAAATTAATTTGGACATCAGAAACGATAGGGCGAGATGGTTGACGCCAGGGAAGAGAGAAGTGCAACGAGAGAGAGTAATTGGCTGGAAGAACCAGTAATGAGCCAATAGGTCAGCAATGGGCACATTAGCCCTTTTGTAAATATAGAGACCTGGCAATCCCTCCCAATAAAGATCTCCCTTTGACTATTATCCTTTTTAATTTAAGTTTATGTTTTCTTTGTTGATTGGGGTTTAGGCTGTGGTATCTCCAAATTGACATGGGTGACACGCCAAGGGTCAGCCTGCTCTGCTGGACCTTTCACCTAAGGCAAATTGGTGAGGGTTAACAAGTCTTAATACTGGTTGTTCTGCTGACCAGCAGAGCCCACTGTCACCAAAAAGCATTTTTCTGACATTGTCTGTTCACTGAGCCTAAAGCATGCAGCCAGGTGATTTTGTATGGATTGAGAAATTGCACCTTTCAGTTGAGATGGTATATGCACAGATATTTCAAATGGTTTAAATTGCCATGTAAGGAGCATCAAATAGTCATATTACTAAACTGTTGTTATCTGCTCTGGATGTTAGTAGTGCTGACCAAGTCACATGCTACCTTAAGAGTAGTACTGTAACTTATCAAGAGGTGAAGGATACTGTGCTCCATCTGTTTGGGGGCGTGGAAAAGATGGCGCAGCGCAAGGCCAAATTGCTAACAATACAGTTTTAAAGAACGAGTCTCTGCTGGAGCTTGCCTGCAGTTCACTACTGAAGCTCATGTGTTAGTGGGAGAAAAAATCTTAACCAACGAGGACATGGGTATAGCGTTGATGGCAGCTGTTAAGCTATATTCAGAACTGTATAATGTTATAACCAACATTATTCAAAAGATGCAATAACTTTACAAATCTTTAACTCTTTAAACCATCTATCTGTCATTTTTAGTGCTCCCAATGTAAACCAGAAAGCCCCTGATATAGCTGCTGCATCTTTTTCAGGAAATGAACTGCAAAGACCTAGTTATAGTCTTTTGGCAATAATCGCCAACTCATTATTTCAGCAGGTCCTTTCTGAACTCCTTACATACAACTGTCTCATCCCCAGCTAAATTTCAATCATTAATTTAACTTCCCTCCTGTAACTTTTGGCATGACCCATATATGGAAGCCATTTATGAATGCTTGTTTCTCGTGCAGCAAAAGAGGTCACTATGCGGCTAATTGCCCCAGCAACATGCATTTACATGCTGTACCAAATGTTCTGATTGAGCGGGGAAAAGCTCAAGCGGAGTTAAAAATAGGACGCTCTACCTCCGGTGTTCCTAATTTATTTGTCTCTGACAATTCCCATGAGTTGTGTTACAATGGTCCCAGTACTTGCCCCATGATTATTATATAATAACTTCCCCACTATATATCCTCCTCAATCCAAGAGAGAGACCATAACCACACATGCTCAGAGATCTGCCAAGATGTGCAAAAGCCATATGCTTGGAAAATCCTTGAGCTAAATGACTTAAGTGAAGTTAGATCTTCAATGGGCGTCGCCTCCTTAGTGGTGGTAAACGTTAAAAATACAATAGAATATATTGCACAGCAGTATTCTCATGTCAGTGCTGATATTGTCACTTCCTTGGTAACAAAAAAGCCCTTATATGTTCATGTAATAAACACTAATGGTTATTCTTATTTGGAGTGTACCTACTGTGATATTTTTGTTCAGAACAAAAAAAATCAGAGCTATTATAGATAAATGTTCCCAGTCAATATAATCTCCACTAAGCTTGTGGCTTAGCTTCCGCTGAAGACTGATGTGGAACACAGAGTAGTGTATGGGACTGCTGGGGCACAAAGCACTGTGTCAGAAGGTGCTTACAGCGCATTGCCTCTGAGGTTTGGCTTGTTCAAGGCTTCCAACCCAGTGGTGGTTCTGCGTAATAGTATTTATAACATGTTGATTGGCGCTGCGTTCATGCAGTAATTTGGGCAGTGATCAATATGCGGAAGAAATAATTAGTATCCTATGACAGCAGCTCCCCATTTACTCTACCTACAGCGGTATCCCAAAGGACTCAATCCGCTCCAGTAAGATCAATCTGGCATATATGTTGCGGTGATTCCTGTTTGATATCAGTGGATGAATTAGATGATCAGAGCTCTGCCTAACCAGATTTATGAGTACAATGGCATTCCACTGTAAGCTGCAAACGCCATAAGAATAACTTTGGGGCATCAGGTCATATTAGCGACGGAGATTGAAATAGACATCCCAGAAGGTTTATAAAGGGAGGTTATGGGGCCCTACCACCAATCTTGGCTTGAACCCCATGTGGCTCCTTGGTTACTGTTACCAGGACATGGGGAAGTAACAGTATTAATAGTGAGCCTGCAGAATGATTCCATGACGGTTAAAAGGCACCAAATGGTGGATTATTTACACTTGATTCCTATTAATGATGTTCATTGTATTCATGAGTTTGGGTCTTCAGAGGACTTCGGCCTGACAGTAAAAACCTCATTTGGAATAATGACAGTGGTTCATGGGAAGCTCTGACTGAGCTGTAAGAAAAAGGAGAAAGACAGGGTGATGGCCCTGTTTGAAAAAATACCAAGGAATTTTTGCATCCACTAACCACGATTTGGGTTGTGCGTGGGTGGCCATACATCAGGTGGACATGGGCAATCATCCCTCATTCAGTTATGTCGTATTTGAAACTCAAAAGCTGCAGAGGAAGTTCTCTAATGAGGTATACTAATTTATCAAACAAAGGATGTTAGAGCCATCCAAGAGTCCATGGACATCGCTGGTGCAAATTGTTAAGAAAAAAGATGGCACCAACCAGGGTTCATCAACTACTGGAAGCTTTATAGCATCACAAATAAAGATTCTTCTCCCCTTCTTCAGATTGATGATGATTTAGATTGAAGGGAGAGGCTAACTATTTTCTACCATGGATTTAATATCAGGGTACTAGAAGATTGATTGAAAGAGGTGAAAAGGGATAAATGCGCCATAAGCACCTTTAAGGGATTGATCCAATCCACACATATGCCCCAAGGGCTATGTAACGCCCCAGCTACGTTCCAGAGGGCTATGGACACAATCTTAGGTGATTTGAAGTTTTCATATGTCCTAGTCTATCTTGAAGATATCAATGTGTTAGCTTGGACGTTCATGGAACATCTAGACTCTTTGAAACAAGTTTTCTGCTGACTTGCTGATACTAAAATCAAGATCAATCCTTGAAAGTGTCATCTTTTAAGGAGCGATTGGAATACTTCATGTTTTTGGTAGACTCAAAAGGGTATAAACCTCAGCCAGCAAAGATGAAAGCTATACATAAGATGACTCAGCAAGTCAATAAGCAAGATATACAAGCGTCTTTGAGGTCAGTTACTACAGGTGTTTCATTCCTAACTTCAGTGGTACTGGGGCACCTCTCTTTAAGTTGTTAAAAATACCACTTTTGACTGGACGTAATGATGCCAAAAACGCTTTTTGATATCTTGCGGACTTCATCAATGAGCATTCCAGTTTTGCAATACCCTAATTTTAAAAGACTTCATATTGCAAATGAATGTATCACTTTCTGCTGTAGGGGAAGTATTATCGCAGAAAGATGGTGACGACGTAGAGAACCCTGTCACATTTTGTAGCCAAAACATAAACTGTCATGAACATAACTATAACTGATAGGGAGTGCTTAGAAATGATATATACCTATTAACATTTATGGTTATACCTCCAAGGGGTGAAATTGCAAGTTTAACAGATCATGCATCCTTTCGTTAGCTAAAGAATTTTTATGAACCTGATGGATGGCTTGCGGGATGGTTATTGAAGCTCTAAGCGTATGACTTTGTGATGTATACCAGCCAGGTGAGAAACATCAGAATGCAGTATGTCTCTCACGTTTACCAACAGTCATCATTATGGCAGATTTGGCTGACACATGTATGATAAGATGATTGTGGGAAAATATCACAATGAACCATTACACGTGATCAAGGCGCTAGATGGGCTTAGACGGATACCTTCTTGTGAAATGGGGAACTATATAAGAAAATTGGAGAATTAACTCTGAGTTTCTCGAAGCCCTTCCTAGGCCAGCAATTATTATGGATGCCCATAGGCAGTAGGTCATGTAAGGTTGCTGAAAACGTTGGAGCTCATATGACCCTGCTACTATTAGGAGAGCATGAATTATGATGTGCTTGAGACGGTTGCTTGTTTTTACAAGTGCCAAGAGGAGAAACTTTTCTACAAGAAGACCACCTACCAGCAGGTTAAGCCTCGTTTTGCTTTGCATACCGTTTCCCTTGATGTGTGGGGCCTCTGCCAATTGGTGAAAAGCTCTAAGTATATATTTGTAGCAATTGATCATTTAACAAGATTGGTGGAAGCAAGATAGATCAATGATTTAGGGCTGTCACCACCGCCAAGTTTATCATATTTTGTGTTATACTGCACCATGTATGTCCACAATTTATCTTCACAGATAATGGAACCAATTTCGCATCACATGTCCTGCCCAATTTGAATGAACTAATGACAATCTGCAGGATCTTGACTACACCCTACCACCCTGAAGCCAAAAAATGCTGAAACGGGTAAATGGAACAATGTAAAACATTCTCTGAAACTTTACAAAGGATCACCCCTTTTAATTGAGTACCCTCCTATCCACCGCCACCTTTGTTTATAATATCAGCTACCACTCAATGACAGGCAAGTGTCCTTTCCAATTGCTCTATGGTAGACACCCAGCTTTGCCCGCTTTGCTTTACTCCTGTGTGGAGGATACTGTCGGAGTAGAACTGCAGCATTAACTTATCAACTTAACAGACATGCTGATAAAACTACAAACTAAAGCTTATTATACTAGCTTAGATAAGAAGATTTGTTAGGCGGCTGACCAAAGTAGACATAGCGGACTCCCACAGTTCTCTATAAGAGATCATGTCTTGTTCTACAACCAACATTGATTTGGAATGGAGAACAAGCTTTATAACAACTGGACTAGACTGTATGAAATATTTGAGAAGATTGGTATTGATGTCAACATCATTAAGGAACCTGTGGGTGGTCAGATTATCAAACTAGCTCATGTAAAGTTCCTTTGTGAATACAAGCAATAGGATTTATTGTCCAGTCAAAGGGGTTATGTCTAGAAATTGATATGACTTGATGATAAACATTTATATGACAAATTGTTATTTGAGTTGATGTGAGCCTCAATATTTGAGCTGTAGATTATGTCAATGCAAAATAAATAAACAAAGTACTAATAGTTTGGCAAATAAAGTCAATCCGCCAAAGCAACAATAATGGGATGAAACCCCTAAAATTGTAGGAAATATAAAATTACTAAGCTGATGGGTCTAAATCGACCAAGAAAATTGAGATTAGGAACTAAATGAGAGAACAAAAAGGGAGGTTTCTTGAGAAAGTGGAACAAGAAGAAAAATTAGCAGATTTGGACCACCTAGTGCTAAAAAAAGAAAATATAGCAGAAATAATCTGTGGTTTTATTTATATTTAATAAAGTAGTTTCTGTTGAAGCAAAAGCTTCATATAAATATTATTAATATCTACTAAGTATTGGTGATCTTCATGACATCTGTCCATTGCTCACTGGTGCTACACCTGTGCAATCAGCTTAGCGGATCTAACCAATAACACCAAAAGTGAACAGTAGGGATGTCATCGTGGAGCGCCTCATCCTTCATGCTGATGGCCCTTTTGCCGCCTGCTTGGCAAGTCGTTTCCAGTATAACTTATCACTGTGTCAGAAAATATTTCAGCAGGTGCATCAGGGTCATCTTTTTCTGGTTTTTTGCCACATAAACCCAAGGATGTTTGGAGGATTCCAAATAGGTAGTCTCGGAATGCATTGTTGTCTCAAGGATCTCATTAATTGATTTTTTGATTTCTTAAATGCATGTGAATCTTTCTTTTGGCGACTATATGCATTTGAACCTCAGGATAGGATTCCAATGTGGAGATTACAGCAGTAATGGCGTAGTCTAAGGTAATATTATTGGCGGTAACCAAAGGTTGCGCTTGGGCGTAGAAACAGCTGGAGAGCTCCACAGGGCTCTCCTTCTTATTCAGGTGGATACCCAGTTTTTTTGATTAACTAGGATTTGATTACTACCAACTTCGTGTATTAAATGCCTTATAGATTTTCTCTTAGGAATTTCATTCTTTCAGGTGGGGGGTCATGATCTCCTGAGCAGTGCTGTTAAGTCAGGAGTGGATATGCTTTGCTTTCTTCTGGTTGGTGGCCTCTTTAATGGAACTCTCATAGTCATATCTGAAAGAGTTGATGCTTTCCTGTCCAGGGATCAACCTATCTTTAAAATAGACTAGAAGCTATTTAACAAGAGGAGTAAAAAGGATGCTGACGCTAAGAATGGGTGCAGGATCAGAGATCCTAGTCTATGTATAGTCACGCGTGACCTGCTGGTCCAACTGTCATCTCAGACCCTCGAAGTCTTCTTGGATAACATCCCAGTTTCAGTTAAGGGAGGAAATTATAGCCTTATGAGCTACCTGCCCTTTTGGGGTTTAAATATCTGCTCCCCAAAGAAGAAGCTGACTCTTAGGTGTAGTGAAATGGGTCTTAAACCCTCAGCAGTTTTGTTCAAGCTGAGAAATACAGCTACCGTTAAGCTTGGTGAAGGCGCTAAATTTGTCCATTTCGCTTGATAATATCTCAATATAGACCCTAGGGTTGAGGGGGACTCCGTCTACTCTGAGTTTACATCCCTGGGATACATTACATATTTGATCTTATAAGACGGCTAGGGCTGCCAAAACAACCTTTCACCAAGGGTCATTAGGGTCTCTGGGAGTAGTTTCTTAGGGGCCAGAGGGCCCTCAAGGCCCACAGGGACCATCAGGTCCTTCATTACAAGAAGTTCAGTCTTAAGAAGCCAGCTCCTGATAGTGTTGTTGTGGGGTTCATACCAGATCTTAAACTTGGTGGAGGCGCTATTTCCAAGATGTCTTAAGGAGTTAAATAATCTGACGTAGTTGGTCTTTGAGGTAGCCAGAGATCCAGATCTCTAACTTCATGATTTGGCTTTGGGCTTCATTGATAAATCGTTGCATGTTAATAATGTCCTCTTAACTGTCATGGCAGCTGAGGTGGCTACATTGTAATAATTGAAAACATGGGAATGCAAAGTTTGGGTGAGCATCAGTTGTTTGTGAGATCTCATGATGGTGCAAACCAAGAAAATTTTAGGAGGTGCTTAATAGCAGGGTGGACAAAATTTTTAAGTAGCGCTTGGTCCCCAAGGTCAGTTCTCCCACTGGTAGCTGAGCTGAGTTATAAAGATCCCGCCTGGTAGAGGGCACTTAAGAGGCGAGGTTGTGGCTGGAGCAGGCACCTACGGAGTAAATGCCATTTTATTAGCTGTTGGAAACAGTCAATAAGATTCTCATATTGAAGTTGATACTGATTTTCATCAACTTAAGGTAGGGATAAATGGAATGTGGCCCATTATTCTAAGCTCTCAGGCTGCATGGGCGATACTTTATGCCACAATTTAATAATCCATTGAGCTATTCTTCTCAACTAATCAGCAGATTGATCATCATGACTGCTATTATTCTCCATTACTTTTGATAGACGTTTTCAGTTTGGACAACTTGGAGCCCTTTTAGTGAGCACCACTTCGCTCAGTTTAACAATTCTCTTGACTGTAACTTAAGTCCATTAGTGGGCAAAGCTGAAAATTAGTAAATAAGTCAAAAAAGCGAATAGATAGAGAAAATAAAGACTTTTACTGAGTTATAAAGCGTTGATATTTATAGTTTGTGTGGAGACAAGATGCCTCAGGGAACTTTGCAGACCCATAAGATCAGGATCACATACTGCCTTGAAGATTGACCTCCTGGTTAGAGCCCTCTTGTACTGCGTTGTCCTTATGACCACATTGGTGATGGCATCGCCTATCATGGTTTAGGAAGTATAAACAGGATTCCTAAAGGTGTTTCCACCAATTTTCATATGCTTGATGCTTCCTGATTTAATTTAGCTTTAGCGCTTTCAGGGTAAGGTTCCGTTCACATTGGTTCAAGGGTTGATCTATTAAGGCTCAATTAAGGAGCAGGGCCTTTAGGTTTCTCAACGTCTCAAGTACTGACAACTACTATTTCTTTTAGACTTTGGAATAAGTGTAATTCAAATTTTTCAGCAGACTAAATTGTAAAGATAGTTCTTCTTCAGAGACATGAAGGATTAAATGTGTTTTTTATTGGCAAAATTTGCTATGTAATTTTAATTTAAAAGTTTAATGAAAAAAATTAAAGATTGATCTGTTACTTAACTTTCTGTAATATGTCTGACAAGTTTTTCCATGGTTGGCCCATGATACTTTAAGTACATATTCATCTTAGGTTCCTGATCTTTTAAAAGTAAAATAGCCAAAAGATGGTCTAAAATGGGACTTAATAATCCTAAATCCATGAAATAAGTGCTCATAATGTTCTTTGTACTTTCAAAATGATAATTTAATTGAGGTTGATGAATCTACATGCCCTTCTCACGCTGTGATTATATCCAAAGAGTAAGAAACCCTCCTTAATGTCCTGGTGGATGGTTAATATCAGTGTTCTCTCTATCATTTTTATCCATTTTTATTATCCCTTTACCTTCTGGTAGATTCTACCTGGTCTAGACCTGAGTGTTAATGCTAGTTAATGTTTATCTTTCTAAGTGTTCACTACACTGTTAATCATATATAGATTGCAACAGGTTTGAAATACTAAAAGTTGAATTTTAGGATAATAACTCGTCTAATAAAATTAATTTCTACTCTTATAATTAGAAGATAGTTTGGGTAATATCCTCGACATTGCCAAGTGTCTTGTGGTAATCTCTGTTTAAAAAACTCACAGAAAACAACAGTAAATATATAAACATTAATTTATTCATATAAAGTCTGCTTAACAATCACGAACTTCTTTCAGACTCAGGCTAAAAATAGGCACAAGATATTTTCTAAGGTAACTTATAGACACTCATAACATGAACTAACACTCTAACATTATTCAAAAGGTAGAAAGATTAAATAAGAAATTTTTTATATACTAAATATTTAGATAGTATGTAATTTTTATTTTTTTATAAATTTCCAGTGCCATTATTTATACCCTGAGGTCATCTTCTGGCCTCATTCCTCAGTTATATGAGTTCAGACGTACAAAACTTTCTTCAGACTTATAGATGTTGTTAATTGACTGTTAGATTTTAGGCCTACTTTAATTGTACTGGTTCTTCTTCTGAGATAAGTTGGATCTTTGAGCGCCTATTATATGGAGACAATAGACCAGATGGGAACAATAGTCAAGATATAGACTACTTAAAAATGTCGCCTTGATGCTTATTTTTCTGTTGTTTACTTGGATAATGGCTTGCTGCCCTGTTCCTTATGATCCCAAGTAAAAATTTTGACTTAATACAACAAAAAAGTATAAATACAAAAAGCTTATATATTGAACTAATAACTTGTAGTAATAAACGATTGTGTTTTATTAGTATAAACTTAAAGATAATTTATAGGGTTTGAAGTAAACCACATCTTACCCATGACGCCTCATTTCTCAGTAACACTTAGCCAGTGGAACTCATCATAAGTTCATCTGAGGATCTATAATCCTTCCAGCTATGGGATATCTTTATGGATCCAGGGTCAGTGTCAAACTAGTAAACATCTCAAGACAGCATTTCTGACACATCTGCAATTAGTTGAACCGTCGCTCCTCTTGAGCAATTGGTATCACATATCAAGGAGATTCATACCACTAATTAGTAATTAATTCTCTTAAACTTAATAGACCTTAAAAGCTAAACTTTCGACATAGACCAACAAAGCCCACAAGCATAGGTCATTAAGTTGCCTCTTATTAAGTCTATCTAACTAAAAAAGCCCAGGCTATAAATCTAAGTCAAATATTATTAAGTGGATTTGCTAGGCTGCTTATCCAAGCTTTTCATAAGCTTAGGATATTTCTGATCCATAGTCACTGATACCTTAGACATGGTCCATAAAAAATAGGCATAAGCTAATATTATTATATCCCTATTGAATTTTCCAACGATTAGGTACACTAAACTACTCAATACTCCCCTGCCTTGACTGGATAAAGGTGGTGTGTACCCTTTTTTCTGGGTTACAATGTCTAACTTCTTGCAATCTTCAAAATATGAGCGCTGCCAATAGCCTTTTGCCTCAGACAGATGAGTCTTCTTAAGATTGAGCACTTCAATGTAGCATTCTATGGTCAACTTGGGCATGTTGCCTTTGATCTCTCAATATGGTTCAACCAGTATACTTCAATAATACCCAAGAGTTCAGCTTTACATCCCGCTACAATTTCAGAATTCATCAATGAACCTGAACAGGCCCTTTTGGCTTCAAGTTCTGCCCAATGAACATCCTAATGGGTCAAGCGGGATCCTCCTTTGACTGTCATCTTTACTCTTTGGGATTCTGAAGCTAGTCAGACCAAAGATATCTCATCCGGCATCAATTTGATTTGTATGGGGATCTCCTTCCTGATTTTTTGTTCTCCCCTTTCAAGTATTCCCTTCCATCAGTCTTGTTTTTTCCTTACATGTGGGCAGTGTGGCTTTGTCAGGGTCTGAACTCAATTTGATGTCAGAACATGTAGAAGCCTACTTGTCATCAGCAAGTGCCTTCAGGCCTGAGTTTCCTCATTCAATACTTTTAAGGCTAATCATGCTCTTATTTTTGCTAACTTGGTGTCTAGGCTTTGGTGTGAGCCCACTGAGTACATACCATTATAAATGTCCCGTAATGCCTCAAAGCTTGGGGTTCAAATATTTGATGATTTCCAGTATTATATTGATCCCTTTGCAAAAGCCTGGAAAAAGGCTTCCCAAAAATATATCCCACATATGGCTTTTCTGGGTGCATGAGTTCAAATCTCTCCTTCCTAACTTTCCACCAAGATCATTCCAATATGCACAAGATTTTAGACAGGGCCTGTTTGCAGATGTTTCACACAAAAGTGCTCTTTCCCCCAATTTACCCTTGTCATGAAAGCCTTCTTGATGATTGTATCTTCCTCCCTGCAGCATTTTCTCCAGAGTCAAACCTCTCTTACTTTTTCCATAGTCCCTTCCAGTGGTCATTTCCTCTGGTTTGATGGCCTTTTCTAATCTGACCAGGCCAGCGTGCCTGTTGCTGAGCCTTTTTGGGTTTGGCGCATCTCTAGCAGAGTCTGATAGTTTAGACTTGTATGAGATTTGCATTTCTCATACCACTACAGGCTTCCCCACTTTGATCTCACTCTCATCCCCCTCCTGAAGAAGGTTATCCAGCCCCAGTGGAGATGAGGCCACAGAATCTATAAATTAAACTTTTTTCTTGTAATTGTAAAAGGTTTAATAATTATTTTTCCTCATGTATGCTATCTGTTTTTTATTTTTATTATATTATAGTTTATCATTTTATTGTTATCATATTTTGTTTTATCTATTTTTTATATTTTTTGCTATCATTCTTTATGATACAGATAAAGGAACCTATTGTGATCTCAATTCACAACCCAGCTGGCCTGGTCCTCAATGGTATATACATTCCCAAACAATTTTCTCCAATATAATAAGCGGACCTTTCCATAGAAAGGCCAGCTTGTGCGCGCATCCTGCGCTATGAGTGTAACAATATAATAATAAGTCTCCTTCCTTGACCTTAGACACCATAGCTCATTTAGCATCATCATAGCACTTCTGACTAGCTTTTCAACAAATCATGTTCTGATAGGCTACAGATTGCAACTTGATTAAGGTCTTCTCTATTTGCTCAACATAGTCTTTTGGGCCATTTGCCTCAGTTGAACTGAGTACCAAAAATAATTATGGAGGTAGAGCGGGTGTCTACCATACTGGAGTCAAAACGGAGATTAGCCCATGCTTCTGTGGTGTCTGATATTGTATGCAAATAAAGTAGCACTAATGGAAGTAGCCCATTGCAAAGGCACTGTGGATGCATTTTTGCACAATATGCCAACCAGAGTGCCATTCACTTGTTCTACTATAAATTAGTCTCAGGGTGGTACAAAGTTGACAACACTCTCTTGATGGACATCAACTAGTTTAAACGTTGCACCATCTGGGCAGTAAAATTCATGCCGTTATCCATCAAGATCTTCTGGGGCATCCATGCTTATACATAATACTATCCACAATAAACTTGGAAGTAGTTAAATCCCTGGCATCTTAAATTGCTTTCACTTTCACCCATTTCATCAGATGGTCGATAGCAACAATTACTTATTTGTTGCCTAGGCTACTCACAGGCAAAGGGCCAATTACATCAATTGACATGGTATGCCAGGCCCAGTTGGGTATAATCAAACGATATTTCACATCTGACTTCATAAGCTTTGCAATCTGGCATGAATGACATTCAAGTACATATTATTTATCAAAATCACATGGAATTCCAATAAGAACTAGATTATATTAATTCTAGAGTTTTGGTCAATACTCCATTCCCAATGGCCTTGTAAAATTATTTAATAGTTTCCATTTGGTCTGAAGGCTTTAAAAAAATTTGCCGCTACCCCTCAGGATTGAGCTTTTATAAAACTTCATTCCAATATTTGGTGTTGGTTAATGCTTTTTTATCGCCTTTTGTACTTCAGGAGGCTCGTCACCAGATTTTCAAGTAATCATTTTTTCATAAAGCTCATCAGCCAAACTGATCAGGACAGCTGCAATAGGAATTCACAATATTTCATCTGCATATTGATGGGCTTTAGATTTATGAATAATTTCAAAGTCGTACGCCTTTAATTTCAGAGCCCAGTAGGGTAATCGTCCCTTAGGATCCTGAAGATTGTGGAGCCATCGTAATAAGCTGTGATCTATCACTACTTGAAACTTGGTACCATGAATGTCCACCCACAATTATTTACAAGCCTAGATGACAGATGAACACTCTCACTTGGTCACCATATAATTACACTCATGCTTAGTTAGACCTGCTGCAATTAGTGACTGGATGCTCCTCTCCATAATCCCCAGACTGGGATAGTACACCCCCAATCACAGTCAACAAGGCGTCAGTTTATATGGTAAAAGGCCTGCCAAAATCTGGATAGTGAAGAACAGGCGCCGTGCTCATTTTGTTTTAAAAGCCTCAAAAGCTTGTTGTCAATCATCTGCCTAGCAAAAACGAACTCCTCCTTGTAGTAAATGGAATAGGGGCTCAGCAATCCTCGCAAACCCTTCTACAAATCTTCAATAGTATCCTACCATGCCTAAGAATACTTGAACATCCCTCATACTCATTGGAGGTTGCATATTTTTGATTGCCTCCACCTTTTGAGGTTTCAACTGCAAGCCTTTGTAATCAATATCAAACCCAAGGATCTTTAATCTTTTAAAGAATTGATATATTGAATATTTTATCTTGATATTGGCCTTCAACAACCATTCAAACACTTGTTCAAGGTGCTCCAGATGCTCAGAAAACATTTGCAAAAAGACATTGATATCATCCAGTACACCAGTATGCAGGATAATTTATGGTCCCCAAAACTGTGTCCATTGTGAGCTAAAAGGTCACCGGTGCATTGTACAGTCCCCGTGGCATAAACTTCAGTTAGAACAGCCCTTATGCAGCAATCATTGCGCACTTCTCCGGCTCCTCTTATGGCAGTTCACTTTACCAATATCCTGAGATAAGATCCATTGCAATAAAGTACTTTACCCCTTCTTGAAGTTCCAGTGCATCATCAATTCTGGGCAATGAATAAATTTTTTTTCATAATAGCTATTGAGGCAATGATAATCAATTATAACTCAATTGTTGCCATCTTTCTATTCACGATTGAGCTGGGCTGGCACACGGGTTTTTTGAGGGAAGAATCATTCCAATTTTCAGCAATTTATCTAGCTCTTCTCTGACTATTTTGTCACTAGCCCTTGGGCGCCTGATTGACCTCATTATAATAGGTACATGTTCCCCTGTGGCAACAAAATGTGGTTCTCCTTTTGCACAACCTATATCTTAGTCATTTTTATGGCGAAAATGTTGGATTACTATTCAATCAACTCTAGTGCTTTATCCTTCTTTTTTCTGATAATCCTTTAAATAATTTTTTGGTAATTACAGTATGTTCCTCAAGGCTCTTGGTCAGTAAACCAAAATAAGATAATTTGCCAAATTTAACAGCTGTTTTTACTCATCCCTTGGAATCAGATGCACAAATGTGACTACTTGATATTTCTTGACCTTTATAATTTAGATGGTCAAATATGCTAATAAAACATAAATTTCCCCATGCCCTGGTATAAGTATTCTAGTCGCTACATTAGGTTCCATCTGAGAATGATTCCAAGGGGGTACAACCTCCCCATATATTCCTTCTGGAATATCCAGCGTAGTCCAAGTCCTCATAACCAATTGATGACCTGGAGCTATTTTCACATCCTTATTCACCCATAGAGGTATTCCTCAATCTTCATTTATGGCGGTTGGCATAGGGTGGCTTCAATTTCCCAAATGAATAAATTCTACTGGTATTATCCCATTGGCATATGATATATTAATAAAGTTTTTGTGAAGGCTTATGGAATTCATATTGTCATAAAAGTAAAAAGTTGGAGTGTTTGACCCAATATTGTCAAGATGTTTTCTTTAAAATTGCATGAGATCCCATATGTGCTTAAAAAACTAGTTCTAATTAATATGTCATAATTGGCGTTGAGAAGCACTATTGAAGATGCAGCTAATATTAAAGTTCGCATTGCAGTGGCAAGGCGCTTTAAGCTCCTTCACTCTTTGTGCTTTTGAGGCCTGCAGTCTCATATTCCTGATTGTGGTCAATGTCCAGAGCAATTTTTAATTTCTTTACCAACTTTGTGGAGACAATGTTTACAGGTGCTCTACTATCAATTATAGCTACTACTTTGATCTTGTTGGCCAGAATATCCACATAAGTGTACTTAGACTAATAATAATAAATAGAGCATACTAAATGAATATGGGTTAATCCAAAGAGTTAAGAGTGCTTTGGAGTATTTCTAAAACTGGGACATTCACTAACGAATGTGTTGATTGGCATAGCTATATTCACCCTTTCAAGCTTGGGGCATCTGCCGCATGGCTCAGCCCTTTGGCTGGAATATTCTCAAGTATCTGTTGCACATATGGTTTACCAACTACTTCAGAGGTTTCAAAAATGACAACTTTACTCTTAGAGCGAGTTACCACCTGTACATTTGTAAGGTCTTCCTTCAATACTAAAATTGAATTTGTTTAGTTGGTAAACGAGGCCCCACGACCTGCATATTCTTGTTGATCAGGCGGGACTGGTGTTTACAGCACAATAGGACATCCCACATCTATTTTGCTTTTTCTTTTCCCTCCTCCTGCGCGTTATCTGGATGGACTACATTGACTTTATGCTGATGGCATTGGGAAGCATAGTGTCCTTTACAAGTGCATTTATAGAAAGTAATCTCATTCAATGGGCGTGGGGCCTTTGTAATTTAGTTTGCTCAGTTTTCACAGGCAGATCACTGTCAGACTTCTTATTGATTTTAAAAAGTTATCTGGCTGAAGCTGCATGTCCTGATCTGTACCCAGTACTAGGGGGCCATAATTTGGTGAACATCTGTGCCTATAATCAACCAATTTGGATGTTGCAAGGTTTTTCACAAAAGCAGGCAATAAAGTGTTTTAGAAATTTTGTTAGGGTTGTACTTTATGTCGTAATGCAATCTTAGCATCAAAATTGACCATAGCCTTTGCGCTTATAAGAACTTGAGCTTCATGATAGAATTGATCCGCAAATTTGTTAATAGCTTTGTCTTTAAAAAATAAATGTTCATGAACTTAAATTTTCCAGTCAACATTCATTCTGAACCTCCAAATTCATGAAATTACAGCCTCTTTGACTTCGGCATAGGTTGTTTTTCATTTATGTTAGGCATAATTAGCTCAATGCTCCACTCATCTAAGCAGTTGATCATAGCGGCCACTCTTTTGCGGTCCCTGGTCCCATATATGATTATTCTAAAACGTTTAACAATTGTATTTATAATTCCATTCTTATCAAAAGCAGGCAGGATTGACAGTTTTTAATTATCATTTTCCCAATTGTGGTTAATATGATTACTTCTATAAGGCTTGACCCAGGAGTACTAGGGCGCTGAAGCACTGTATCTCGGTTTGAGATGTTGGGGTTGGCCAAAGCAACCATATTTCTAGGCATTTGTTGATATGGACCAGCATTTGATTCAATAGCTACTTCCAAAGCTTCATCCTCATAATATCTGGAAGAGTTTTCAGTCAAGTGGCTCGTGGCACACAGCAACGCCCATCATACAAATCTTGGATTTGATCATTGATTTTCTTCTCCCAATTGATATGATTTTAAAATTTAACTTTAATTTCGCAATTTATTCATTCAAGCTATTAGTTTGTAATTGCAAGACGGAAATCACTTGGCCCTTTTCCTTAATTGCCTTCTTGCAATGGCTTACTTCTCCATGGAGAATATTCTTTGACTCATCAATAGAGGTAACAGCTCAGTAAAATTATTGATCTGTTGATTTAGACAACCAACAGAGTCCTGAAGCTTTTCCATTCTCCGCCCAATGGCCTTCAAATTGTATGTACCAGCAGTTTTTTTTCAGTGTAATCATCCTTTATCTTCAAAATTTGGGCACTCAATCATCAATACTGGTCACAAAATTCATTGTTATGGTTTAATTGCACCTCTTAGTTTTTTGTGGTAAAGCCTTATGAGCTCTGAAGCATATATGGAAGTCTGAGTGATATTTATAAACCAAGATTTGATAGCTCCTCTTTCCTCTAAGAAGTTGCCAAAGATGGGATGCAATCTTTCATCTAGCTCTTGCGCTAATTATGCTACCTAACCATTAGCTTTAAGTGGCAAGAATATAATTTGCCTTTAAACTAGAATGAACCTCAGCGAGGTTAGCTTTTAATTGCTCATTCAAGATTTGGCCTGCCTATCTGGAGTTTTGTGAAAATTTGTCAACTCAGTGATGGCTTCATGATGGTGGTTGATTGTCATCTGAAAATTCTGGAGGTGGGGTGTACAAATTCAATTTAGCTTTGAGCAATATTTTCTATCACAATTATATTGTTTGGATTTGAGCTACAATCAATTGATGATAAGCTAGATATCTCATCCACAACACATCTTTCTATTGTTGGTAATAAAAATTATTGGTACTATTGTCTGAAGTCCTTTGTCCCATTTTATACCCTCTTAACAACTGATGTTCAAGACTTTCCAGCTCTTCATGTGAAATGGATTTGTTTGGGTAGGAAATAATGTGTACATCAAATAAGTTAATCTGGGACACAGTCATTTCAGTATTCTCATTTGGCATGGTAATGGTTCTGAATAATTGACTGAGGTTGCTCCCCTGTTTGGCATGATAAACATTTTCATTCCCAGCCATGAGCGCCACTTATTGAATTTTAGGCCTACTTCAATTAGGCTGATTTTCTTCTGTGATAAGTTGAGTTTTGAGCGCCTATTGTATGGAGATGATAGACCAGACTGTAACAATTGTCAAGATACAAACCCATTGAAAATGACACTTTGAAGCTGTATTATTCTGTCATTTACTTGGACAATGGCTTGCTGCCCTGATCCTTATGATCCTAAGTAAAATCTTAACTTAATATGACAAAAAAGTATAATTATAAAAAACTTATAATAAACTAATAACTTGTAGTAATAAACGATTGTGTTTTATTAGTATAAGCTTAAAGATAAATTATAGGGTTTGAAGTTAACCACATTTTATCCATGACGCCTCATTTCTCAGTGGCACTTGGCCAGTGAGAAACATAATATGTTCATCTGAGGATCTACAATCCTTCCAACTCTGGGATATCTCATGGCCTCAGGGTCAGTGTCAAGCTTGTAAACATCTCAAAACGCATTTCTGACACATCTGCAATTAGCTAGACTATCACTCCTCTTGAGCAATTGGTAGCACATACCAAGACAATTCATACCACTGATTAGTTGTTGGATTTTAGAAGTTTTTCGCTCATTGGTTTTAATTAGGCATAAACTCCAAAAATGGGAGATTGTCAACTGAAACAATAAAATGAAATAAACTTTAAAATTATTATTTTTTGGGTTTTTTTATAATTTATTTGTTTCCGCAGGGATAAGAAACCAAACCCTCTCAATATCTGAACTATCAGTATTTAAAAAATGGTATCAAGGGTCGTAGAGAATTCATTGGTAAGTTTGGGATGACTTGTTCCAAGTGAATAAGGAATATGTGAATTTAGCCCATTGAAGCTAGAAAGGTTGCTTCACTTTGGCTGAATGACGGATGAGGAGTTAATTTTTGGTTAAATTTACCAGTAGGGTAACAATTTATTAATTTCAGCCAATTTACATTATCTAAAATTATTTACCTTGGGGGACCTCCGCCACGCCTATAAAAGGGGTGGTCCCCGCTTATGTATTGGTTCTGAACTAGATGTGATAAGGTGGGGGGCCTTGGAAGTGCTCCCTTGATTCTGTTGATGAGTCATAATATTCTGACTACCTAAACTCTAAATAATCAACCAAGTTTTATTAGTATTAAATGTTTTGCCCAGATTTGAAGAGTTCTACTGAGAATTGGCCAGGGTCTTTTGGTCAATTTCACTTAAATCAAAACCCAAATTACTCATTATACAACATTGGACATGTAATTGTCCAGCATTAGTAATTAATTTAATCAAAATCTCAATCAGCATTAAAAGCTAATTACAACATAAACCAACAAGGCCCACAAGCCCAGGTCTTTTAAAAAACTATTATTAAGTCTGACTTAATTAACAAAGACCTCAGGCCCATGTCAACATAATCAAATATTATTGAGTGGAATTGCTAACAAGCGGATCCCAAGCTTTTCATAAGCTTAGGATATTTATAATTCATAATCATTTATAGCTTGGATATGATCCATAATACATTAGGCATAAGCTAATATTATGTCCTTATTGAATTATCTGACAATTAGGTCCAGTAAACTACTCAACATTGAATTTCTACTTCTGCTAGGCCCTTGAGTTGACTTAATAACAATTGTTCAGCCCATATGAATGCAAATGTTCTCATAATTGGGAGGATTTTTAAACAAAATTGCAACAAAAAAATGCGTAATTGCCCAAAGATCATCGTAATTAGCTAAGTCTTACAATTAATGAACAGCCATAATTGGAGAAAATTAGTAATAAAAAATAGTTCATGTACCTTTTAACAAAGCATTGGAAATTCCTCTTGATAGCACCAGTTACCTGTATTAAGCTTTCTATGTGTAAGTTTATATTATATGAACTATGATAGCTGACATATAATTCTGCTTCAGTCCATTGAATTAATTTAAGATAATGTGAGGCAACTTTATAAGTGTTGTTAAGCCATGAATTATACTACAGGAAGTCACATAATTGGTAATCAATCATTTAAGTTAGTTTTAACATCACGTATAGGGATGTGTGCATGTTAACAAGAGCAAATTCAAAAAGTGTATTATAATGGACTAAGCGATTAATCTTTTTAGAATCAAGAAATTTTTAATCAGAAAAACTAGCTAGGATTGATGGTTTCCTTACAGATACTTTCAAGAGAACCATTAAAATCTAACAGGCACTTTTATAACTTGTAATTCCTTTTAAGTTGCCATGGGTGAAGTGCTTCTCCCAAAAATTGATGGGGTTGAGCATCCAGTTGCTTACTTTTCCTCAAAGTCTTCATCAACTGAGCTAGTCTTGGCGATTTATGACAAAGAACTGGCGACATTGTCTTAGCACTGCCTCACTGATGCATCTTTCAAGGGCCCATCATGAGATAATATGAGAACTAATTATCAATTTCTTATGTTTTATAGAAAGCCTCAGAAGCTCACCCACCGCCAAGAAAATGCATACTGTGATCTATTTATTTTATTTTAGTGTGATTTTGTGATTGTGGCTCAGATGTTTTTCTAGGCATGGTAAGTGTAAATCATTTTATAAAACCTAGCACAAAAAAGCTACTTGGCCTCACTACTGTTGTCCCTGGATCACAAATCCTAATGCTTTCATCACTTTCAGTTTCATTTATCATCTAACTTATGGATTCGCCCCTCTTCAACCAGATCCTGCCACCCAGATGACCTCCCTGAAGGGAAACCATTATAAAATAACCCAATCTCACAAGCATACTACTATGTCAAAGAATAGGGTAAATTCTAGAAGTTCAGAGTTTAGGTCTACCAACCTCATAACCAGGTGATTCAAGAAAACCTTGATCCCCAACTATGGGTCACCCTGTGTCCAAAAAGTGCAAGGAATTCGTTAGAGAAACTTATAATTTTCCAAAATTCTCCAAGGAGATCCCCCATAAAAATTATTTTGTATAGTATTTGCATGCTCTATATTGGATAGATGTAGGAAGAAGAGCCTCTTATATCCTTTGCATCAGGTGAGGGTCTCTTGAAAGCTATATCAGTCAATTTTTAATAATGCTGCCTCCCTCTGAGGGATATGATGCTGACATGGTGGTCATTGATTGTTTCACCAAGCTCTCTTTTAATCCCAAGAAATTTAATGTTGACTTTTGAAAAAACTCCACTTTATTTGTAACATATGCATTCTCTATATTTGGTCTTCTAGGGAGATAATAAGCGACTGTGAACCCCAATTCACCACAAAATTCTATTGTGCCCTCCTTGACCTCCTTCAGATTAGACTATGTTGCTCAACCGCTTATAACCCCCCATTGATGGCCAAACTGAGAGTTGAACCAAACCCTGGAGCGATACTTCTGCTTTTATGCCTCACCAAGTCATGAAGCATGAGCATCGGTCCTCCCCTTAGTGAAGTTTGCGTATACTAATACCCTCTATGCAGCACTAGTTTTATCCTTTTGAAGTCAATTTGAGATAAAACTCCTCATTCAAACTTGAACCCATATTACTAATACAATTTCTTAAATAGAGGAATTTCTGAGCCATATATGTGAAACATAAAATGTTTTATGGGAGCAGCTGTCAAAGCATTATAAGATTATAAAAATTAGCAGACCAAAGATGTCACTTGAGCCATGAGCTCAAAGAAGGATCCCTCGTCATGCTGGACACCCAGAATATAGACACAAAAGTCCCTCCACTAATTAGCAAGAAAATTCTATTAACCTTTTTGAAAGTTTTAAGGACTTGAGATATGTCTTTTTAGGGATCAAGCTCCCCTATCACTAGAAGTAACACTAATTTATTCCAAAAGTACCATCTTTCTTCGTTTAACACCCCATTCCTACGTTTCCTGATACTATCATGCTGAGTTATTTCCAGGAGGCAGAGGTATATGCGATTTTGGACTCAAGAAAATTGCACCAACCAGTCCAGTAACTGGTGGCCTAGATATGCTACCACTCATATATGAATAGCTGTATAAGTGTGGAAAGCTGTGTGAACTGTAAGGAACTGGTGGAAGTGTTTCATGCATCCCACCCTGAGGCTACCCAGCATTTTTATTATAAGTTCTACTGGGTTACACCTTTTTTGACTTGTTCTGATACATAGTTTTTTTATTTGGTATGGCATGAATGTCGATTCTATTAAATAGCATTGAAGATCTTTAGGCATCTTAAGAGAAATATCCAATTTTGCATTCAATCAATCAAAACTATTTTTAATGACTTTTAGGCTTCTGACAAGGAAGCATCAGATTATCAGCTATGTCGATCTAGTTAAAAAATATGGCTAATTATTTATAATCAGATTGCCAAGAGTTATTATGCTGGATCCATGATAGTTTTAGTTTACTAAATTTTTTTGAGTGCAATCGCCTCAACTTAATAGCATATTAAAGAAGTTTCTGGCCAATAGAATACCAAATCTTATTAGTCAATGTATATACTTGATTATTGTGCCTTTTAGAAACTATTGTCTTTAATAAATTGATAGGTGAGCGTTTGAATTACCATTCATAAACTAGACTATATATATCTTTAATCTCCTGAATAAAATACATAGGTTTTGCATACCATTTTACTAGTACTCTTATTTATTTTATTGAAGGCACAGTTGCCTAAATTACTTTAAGACAAGGTCTTTCATTTTTCTTTCTGAACTATTTTTGGCTCATAGAGAGCTTACTGTCCTCAAACAGCTTTTTATAATATTCAAGCCACCACAAACCTGTGCAGTTGAAACATTACAAGTGGTTTTTACTATAGTGTGGTTCTAAGCTTAGTTATCAGGCAGTAATTAGTCCACATAATGGACGGTGAGTCAATCAAGGTGGAAACCAAATGGCACCTTGTGACCTGTGTGCATAAGGAAAAATTTTGATATGAAAGAATAGATCGCGGAATCAGTAAAATTTCAAAGAAATACGTTGTGAAATCTATCAAATGATCTTAGTTTTAGAAGAGATGGGCCGTGAAAAAAAATCGATGTTTTGGAAGTTAAGGGTAAAGAGATAGGTCGAGAAAATTGCATCATGAGTATTCAGTTTGGGTAAAGTACAAACCACTATTTAGAAAAAGATAGGGCTAAAATATTTACTAGATAATCATCCAATGACATTAATTTAAAATGCGGCATGAAAGCACACCAACAAACCCTAAGGTATTGACTGCCACTCCAAATGTGTGGAATATACTAGCAATAATTACCGTAAATTTGACAAAATGCTACCAGCTGAGAACTTCCTGAACTTTATAGAATAATGTTTCTGCAAATTACTTACTTTTTTAAAATGATGATGTAGGATGCGGTGATTGTCAAAAGGCCATTAATATAATTAATTATTCAGATATGGAAAGCCAAAGCCTGGTCCTTCCATGGTTTTCAGTAGCTAAGTGTACTTAAAAATGTGGCAAAGGACGCGGCATATGAAAATTTAGCCACCATAGCGCCTTGCAAATTACAAAATAGAAACTATGGGTATTCAGTTCAAGTGTGAAGAAATCATAGATGCCTTTGCCAATTACTTCTATCAAGAAGCTCAAAACTCTCACTGGGGCAGGGGCTTTAATAATCTTTATGCATTCATAGCAATGAAGTCAGCTCTTCATTCCTATACCTAGCATCAGGCTGTCAGGATTTCTTCTCAAATCAAAGATTTTCATGAGTCATATGACAGGAATTGAACCCAAAATCATTAAAATAGCTGAAGCCATTATTGTGGATAATTTCTGACAAACTTCAGGCCAGCTTGATATTTGGGGACAATCCCTGACTAATTTCAAGCCCTCTCAATATTGGAGACAATCCTTGACTAATGTGGTTAATTACTTACCTGAAACCCCCTAATATTGGTGTTCTAACATGATCTATGCGGCGATTGAATCCCATCTGACAGAAATATACAACCTGTCGCATAATCCCCAATTGGTGAATGAGTTTGAATATTAGCTTGAAATTCTTGGAGATTTACTGAAAAAAATCACTGATCTCTGATATAATACTTTTTAGCGAATAAACATACTCTCTCTTTTTAAAATTTTAAAGTTAAATTGGTATACCTTTATTTACTTAGGGACAAAGAAATAGTTAGGATTTACCACTCAAGGAACTTTATCTTAGGTGAAGACTCACCGACCTAGGAAAGTAAAACTTATATCCAGCACCCAATAACTTCAGGTTTCCTGGCTTTTTAAAATATAGGACAATTGGTCTCAACCCCTCAGTCCCAAAAAATGCCATGATTCTCAAACTATGAATTTTATCAAGACGACTTACCAGATAGTTTAATTTTTACAAATCTGTGTAAAAACCTTTAACACACCAAAGCCTAACTCTAACTATGATAATTGCATGAGGTATTTGCTGAACAACAAGGTAAACTTACCTGTCATCAGTGCAACAAGTATGGTCACAAAGCAAGGTTCTGCACATCAAAGAAATCAAAAGGCAACGTTAACGTGGTTATCTCAAAGCCAAGGTGAATCAAGTAAATTAACAGGGGAAATATCAGGCGGAAGAGACAAGGAATAGTCTATTTCCGCCTGTTCTCAAGTTCCATTAGCTTAATTAGGGTATTGAGCCAGTAATCAAAGAAGTAACATGGTCTTCTTGGGAGAAGCTTTGGGGAAAGAAGTTGAAATAGAGTAGGATTATCTCACATTGGACCCTGGTAATGCATCATTTTGAATGACTAAGACTACAGATAAGTTCCTAACGTCTCTGGTCATCTTTTGAAAGCAATTTATTTGGTCACCAATACTGCATTCCTCAGATAAGCACTATTTAACATAATTACAATTGTTCCTATGTTGATATTTTGGTCATTTGATTAAAGGTACAAGCAATCTTTGACATTAGGCGCCAATTAACATTGTCTCTACTAAGTTGTTTGAAAGATTACGATTTTCAACTGATTTAGACACAATAGAGTTTATAGAACTGCGGACCTACAAACCACTATTTATAAGAAAAACTAAAGTACACTTTTTTAACTTTTGATCACTTTTTTACCATGCCAGTAATAGTTTTGCTGAGTCAAAGTAAAGAAATATTGATTCATACTGACTTCATGCATTAAAATGAGGTTTGATGTGACTTTAAAAAATTACTCTTGATAGCTTAAAAAAGCTTTACTTATTTTCTTTTGGCTTGACATCAATTTTAAGATATTTTAGAAAAAAGTCGACTTTCCACCACTGCCTCTTCGCACCAATCTCCAAATTTATGTCCTTGGATCCACCACCTGCTGCCCCAGTATGGGGCAGCAGTGCTCCATCTCCTAGCTTTTAACGGCCAGCAGGCAAATCATGTGGACTGGCCTGTCTAGTCTTCGAAATGCATCCAGCTGCTATGTCCCTCACAGAGACTTAACACTTCACCTTGCACGAGCCCACCCAACCTACCCCAACCCCCTAGCCCTACCCTGATCCAATATCTACTTTGCCTCCGCGTCAAGTATAGACGTCTCTTCTCATATGCCAACAAAGCAATAATTGAGCAGGTAACAGTCACCTTTGTGCCAGCAGAGTTTAATGACTTCCGCCTTTAAAAGGTCTATTTTAATATTGGATTCCCTACCAAAGAGGACGCAGCTGCTACAGCAGCTATGCCATTAATTTATAAAAATACCCCTATTACCACCACCCAAACACGCCTCCCAGATGATACCACACTTGTTGTAACCTTTGCGAACCTCCTCTCACACCTTCCCCCTCAAACACTTTATGAGGAGTTAATGTCATGGTTGTCCACATATGGTGAAACCCCTATCCTCCAATTCCTTGTCCCAAGTGGTGCTGAACGCCTCACGGCACCTTGGGCAATGGCCACCATTACCCCCTCAGTAGCTGAACATGACCCAGCACATTACATCATGTTACTATATCCCATCTGCACCTGACCATTTCTTTTGGGCCTACACTGACAACAGTCACACAAATTTCCCCTTTGCTATGAATTGGATTACACCAAAATGTTAAGTCAATAGAATTCAAATCCTGCGAACATGGCCAACGCCGCCCACGAGGCCACACCAACAGCATATAAGTGGGGATTTTAGCTGCCCCACCTCCACATGCTATGCACTCAAATCTGAAGCAAAATCCAACACCTCAAACACAAGCTGTCCAATGCACACCCATGCCAACTAATGGGTGCAGGCTGGACCACTACTCAATACAGATAATCTCCCACCCCAAAACTACCAAACCAAAATCACCTACCAACATATCTTCCCAAATCAACCAAAATACATGGAAATTATTGGAGAAGTGACCGAATCTGGGGAAATCATCCCACCACTGAGTAATCCAATTGATTTAACACCTTATCTGAATTTAGACTTTGATGCCCAGCCCTGACCACCAATATGTCTCCAAACCCAAAATCTTTTCCAAATTGACCACCAGCTTTCCAAGGTCATGGTGGCCTCACCCAATAATTCCCATTTTTGCAAATGGTATACAAAATCAGTCATGAAATATATAAATGGGCTGCACCCCTTGTTCTCCTCCAATTTTCCTCCTACCGCAAAAGAGGAAATCCAATGCTTCTATGAAACTGCCACAACTGCTGTCAAGAATGTTGCTGAACTGGCGATTTGTCCCATCCACCAGTACCACAAGAGCCAATACTGCAAAATTAGAACAACTTCTCAACACCCGCATCTAGGCCAAACACCATGTTGCCAAACTCATAGAGGCTTCAATACAGGCCCAAATTGTCAATCTCAAAAACTATCTACTCCACCTTGACCCTCATCCTAAGGATGCCCCAAACCCCTTCTCTCAGCATTGATCCACCTTAACAATGCTGACCCTGATGATGATCCGCCTGATCCCCCTCCCTCTTCGCTATGATGGGATAAGCAGTTCGCCAATATACCACCTGGTAGGTAATTTTCTCATTTCTTTTTGTGTCTTGCTGCCTGAAAAGGGCAGTCAATTTGTTTTTTATTTTTATTTGGTTTAGTTTTGGAGTTTCAGTTTCAATATTGTCTGTCCCTGATCGTCTTGCCTCAGTTAAATAAAAGAAAAGCTTTGCTGCTGTTCTAAAGTTAGAAAGCTGACCCACTTGAATGTAAGAAAAAAAATTTTATTAGTACTTTATGTGTGAATATAATCATCCCTTAAACATCGTCATAAGGTTCTTCATTCTAGACCTCACTTGGTCATATAAAAGCGTTGAGGATGCCCTTAAAGGTATGAAAGCCAATGATAGTTAAGTCTAAAGAGAATTATATCATGGAAATTGGATTTACCTTGGAAATTCTAGAATATCTATAGCTTAAGAACATGCACCATGGCAGAAATCTAAAAAACCGACGTATTTGGGCTCCTGGGATTTTACTCCTGGTCATGGTGAAATTCATTTATTGGTTACAACCTATTGATAGGCCAATACAGATAAAAATTAAGTAGTTAGTGGCATACACCTTTTTAGTTCCTACTAAGAACTTTTATCCTTCCATTATTTGGCCATCTGAACGAGATGGTGTTACCCAATGAACTGACATCTAAGGTAAAATTTGCTATATATTACTGGTCAAAGCTGAAGGAATCTCTGAGGAACACAAAAAACAAGTTCCTAAAAATAAGTTTTTGTTAATCTAGGGTGTTTGCACAACAAATAATTACCTTAGTGTGCTTAAGGTATATACTATAAAGTGATAGTTGGAATCAACTGCCAATTTATATGTGTCCTGTTATACATCCATGGGAAAGTGATGCCATAATTGCATACAAGGTTGCAAACTATTTACTCATGCTTTACTGGTTCATCTTCAAACCCTTGAGAAAGTCCAAATTTAAATGTAAAAAAGCGCGGATCTGACTGAGCCTCATATTTTTACCAGAGTTTGAACAAAAATAACAAAAAAGGACTCATATTTGCTGTTAAGGATATATAATCCTCTGTGTCGCCTAGAAGGGGATCATATATCTTTATCAATGGATGTTATATCTGGGTACTGGAATATTGACCTAACTAATGAAGATCAAGAAAAATGTGCAAATAATACCGCTGCATACTATATCATCTGACGTTGATGCCCATGAGCTTTGCAATGCACCAACAGCATCCCAAAAAGCTATGGATGCCATGTACTAAAATAGTAAATTATTGTTTTTTATCGTCTACCTATACATTATCATGTTTTTATTCGCACTACTATAGATCACCTTAAATATATGGAAGAAGTTTTATAAAAACTATCAGCATCAAATCTGAAGAGAAACCCTTGAAATTTCACTTCTTCAAAAAGGGCTTAATTACTTAATGTTCATTGTGGACGCTAATAGACTACACCCAAAAAATCTTAAATTGAGTAAAGTTGGGACATGTCACAAACAAAGATTGATCACAATATGTATGTGTTCAAGAAATGGTCACATATCAATATCAGTTCATAAGGACTTCTCTTCCATTGTCAAGCCACTTTTTGCAACTGTAAAAAGGATCCTAAGAAAGGTTTCACATTAAATAATGAAGTTAGAACTTATTTGATTCTCTTAGATTTTATTCAATGAAGGATTCAATGATTTCTATCCAAATCTTGATCAGCTGTTTAGTATCAGAACTGAATCATCTTAAATGGCAGTTGGTGCCATGTTAATTAAGGTAGATAAAGTCAGCAATGAATACCCTTTAGCATATTCAAGACACACTCCAAGAAAGAAGGAGTAAAACCATAAAAAGACCTAGTGGGATTGCCTCACAGTAATATTCCTGCAAGAAGTTCATATTATGCATCCACAGAGTTCATTTCAAGACGTTGACTGATTATTTCTCGCTGAGATGGCTTCATAAATTAAAAGAGCTTAGAAGATGGTGTCGCCCTTGGGTCCCTAAAAATTCAAGCGTACAATTTTGATAACATACAATAATTAAAAAAAAGCTGAAAATTAGACGGGTTATTGAGGCTATCAAACGTTCTGATTTCTCAGAGTGAAACAGACATTTTGTATGAGAAGATGCTTACTGGAGATACTCAATATCACCACTGTAAATTCATCAAGAATTAAACTAAGGCGATGGAGAACACAGTAATTTAAGGCAAATTATTCAAATTTCTTGGATAAAGTTCTCTAATATATTAAGCTATTTGAACACACTGCAATTATTAACGAATCTTATAGATAAAATAGACATGGAGGCCTATGGAAAGCCCTAGAGCAGGCTCAATTGGAGTACTACTAGAGATCCTTTATTCTGATGTTGCAGAATCTTCTGCTTGTTGTGTGACGTGTCATTACACAAGCCCTTTAAAAACACTAACTATCAGCTAGTGAAACCTGGATTCGCTTGGCATACTGTATCCATTGACTTAGTGGGGCCTTTGACCATGAGTACTGAAAAGAGCCAATATGCAATTGTAAATTATTGTCAAATGACTTGTTGAGAAAGAAACATGTCTTAGTTAAAGTAGTTGCTGACAGAACCGCCAAGTTTATAATGGAGCCATTGATCTATCAGCTTGGTTGCATACAAGTAAATCAAAGATAACAGAAGCAATTTTACTATGCAAATCATATCCAAATTATTTAAATTTGAGAGATTATGAGGAGAATTGACGACGCCTTACCACCCAGAAACCAAAGAAATAGGTCTATAGGGTAAATGGTACTATAGTAACTAGCCGGAATATGCTTATAGCTGGTAAACCCTTCAGTTGTGTAACTTAACTTTATTGTTAACAATTTTCCTATAACTTGTGCTATCATTTATCAACGGATTTATCTCCTTTTTTGAATTGCTGAATGGTGGCCTCTTTCCCCTAACTCTATATTCCACTCAAGATTAAGTTCATTTCATGTGTTGATGAAATCATAGTGGGGACCAACCTCAAAGATAAGGCTGGGCGCCTGGAGGCCCAAAAGGGTGAAGCTACAGGGCCTCTCAGACCTGAAGAACACCCTATACCAGCGCTGGTTATGGGCAAAATATGCCCAGGTTGGTCCTAGTGGGGTGCCAAGTGCCCAGCCCCTGACGTTGGGCCAAGCGTTAAAACAAACTATCTACCAAATAAAGGCGGACGGTTTGATTTGGTTAGTTGAGGAATGGGGATTTAAAACTTGTTCCATCTACAAAATAACGTGCTTGGGTTGAATCCAACTTCAATTTTTCACTTGAGTGAAGTCAGTTTCAGCCTATTCTACTAATTCTTATGGCAGTATTGCCCTATTGGTGAGTCAGTGCTTGGGCCCACTGTGGCATAACCCCAATTCCCCCACCTGAGCTTAAATATATTTTCCCCAACCAACATTCCTTGTTGGTCAACTTTGCAAATAAACCTTATCCCTGTTTATGTTATTTTACAATTTCATGATAATCTGAATGCTCCTGTGCATGAACCTCTTCAAGGAGGCCTTGCTCTCCATTCCCCTAGCCATTGCAAGTACCTTGCAGCTTTCTACTCATGCACCATTTGTTCGCCCAGGTTCCCTCCAACCTGGGTCACTTAGCCCTTTCCGACCTGTGCACCGCGTCACTTTTAATGGGGTTTTTATTATAAATCTCGCTTTTCTATGACTGAGCTGTTATTGCTCCAGCACCCTCTGCTGAGCTCTAATGACTTTGGCACTAACGGCTAATTCCCTGACATTGGCCTAGTGCACCGTGCACTACCACGCTGTGAACAGGAGAGTTATAGACACTCTCCTTACAGTTCAGGAATGACGCCTTTAATATTTGGAGAGCATGATGAGAGTCATAATAGGATCATAGTTCTCTGCATATGCTAATACTCTCAAGCAGAAAGTTAAGTTTAAAAAATAGATATTTCAAGTGGCCAGCTCTTCCAATTTTTGAAATTGGCAATAAGGTTGGTTGTTGTGACACTTATAGCGCTGGAAGACGAAATAATCGAATAAGCCCTGGTTTGAACCCTTTAAGGTCATTATTAAGTTGGCATTAGATGTTATACTACTAAGGACCTAGCCAATGGGCAAATCATGCATTAATTAAAAGCTATTTTCTGAGCATGTAGATAACAATCAAAATGACCAAAAATATTATTACTATTTATATCTAAAACAAAATGTAGTAATATCAGATGTCTGTTAAACTTAGTTGTACCTTAAGGCCATCAATTTCTTTGGTAATGATTGCTGATTGGTGTATTTAAGGGTTCCTCTTTTTTTAATTTTTTTAGCAACATATGACGTCATTTTGTTTCTGCCCCTTTTAGGATGTGGGGGGATATGGCAAGAACTTACCTGCCATGTCAGAAACGATGTTTTACGCTTAATTGGTACTATGACTCCTAGTAGGTTATATGTATTTGAGCTTTCATCAGAAGACATGTTGGAAGATAATTTGGTTAAGTTTAGTTATGTGTTAAATTTCATTCAAGCTAAATTTTTTACATCATGTTCCCATATTAGTGCTTTATTTGATTGGGTATATATTCATTTAACTAGTTCAATGACTTCAAAGCTTCCAAGAACTAAGCACCATATTAGCTTTCAATCAATCAGAGCTATTTTGATGAGTTTTAAGCTTCCTAAGAAGGAAGCTCTGAATAATAAATATTGTTGTAAACTTTTTGCGGGCTTACTTCACATGTTCAATTTGTGCGTTGAATAGATTGAGATTGATATGATAGAAAGGTGGGTTGATAATAATATGAAGACTATTATTCTAGTTGAGCTTTTCACAACCAATATGGTTATATAAGTGGCGACGCTCCTCCTTCTAAGAACTTGAATTTATTTTAAAAAGCTTCAGACAAAGAATAAATATCCCTTAAACTCTAGTATCAAGAGTTGGAAACTTATGGACAATAAGAGATCTGATTACTTGACTGGAGTGCTTAAGTTCTTGAGAACCACTTGGACAAGCGAAAATTATCCTTCCAATTCTTATCCTAAGATATAGATAAATAATTAAGAGAAAGTTATCTCTTCCACTGTAGTCACAAGAGCTCAGTGTAATAATGTATAGTTATCTAGTTGTATTCAAAAACAACTATATATTACTGTAATAATAACTCACTAACTTACTGACTGTTTTATTAGATATAATACAAGGAATTTAAATAGGGGATTAGGCAGAAACTTTTCCGTTGGTGCCCCAATGATAACATCATCTGTCACCAATATTTTTAACTTATAACATGTTGCACCAACAATGTATGATGCAACTTCTCATTCATTGACTATTTGGGATCCACTTACGGATAGGTTACAATTAAATTCTGGGTTGGACTTACAAAAAGCATGCCTTTTTGCCTTCATTAAACCCCAGCGTAATAATCTTATATAGCAAGCAAACTTTTATTTTAATGGAACCTTTTACCCATTTTTAGCAGGTAATTTGCCTTTTAGGTAATATGTAAATTAATACCAACAAACGCGTTCTCAACGCCCAGAAACTACCCATAAACCCTATTGATTGGCGACAATTCCCAATTATTCCACACAATTTAATTGTAGTTATCAATTGCTAAAGCTAATAATGAATAGCTTGTAAACATTGTCACAAAAACCTCCCTAATAGAACATTAGTAATATAATGGAATCAAATTTGCCAAAAGTATGTTATATCTCCATTAGTAAATAAACCAAACAATAGTTGCCATTTAGCCTATAACTCCCACATCTGCTATGGGTTTCTTGTAATATATTTACCTGGAAGATAAAGCAGATATTATATTATAAATTAATTAAGATGGATGTTGTGGGCATAACATATTTACAACAGATGTCAAACAAGGAACCAGTCATGGAAACTAATGCTCAAATTTGTAAGACGCATTGGGCCAAAATCCTAAATAGCATTTTGTATGCCAAAATTGTGGTAGCAATTGCCGCAACCCAGGAATTTTAAAACAAGTTTTATCCAATAGCGTGATGGATGCTATTAATCAATGTATAGACTTAGTTATTGTTTTTTTAGAAATTTTCTGTTAAAATATAATCAATAGGTGAGCATTTGAGTGCCATTCGTCACCTAGACAAAATATATCCCCTAAGCCTTTATTTAAAACCTTGATTCTGCATACTATATTTTCCTATTATTTTATTTAGTTTATCATAAGCAACGGTTACCTAAGTAAGTTTTAAGACAAAATCTTACGTTTTTATCTTAAGCCATTTTTGGCACAGTGCGCGCTTACTGTCTCAAACAGTTAAGCTTTTCTATACCTATCTAAATACCCATTAACTGTGCAGTCGCCGCTTTACAACATCTCCTAAGAGAACGTCACTCTTCTTGCCATCAAGCTCACTGAGAGACAAAAAAGAATGCTTTCACCCACATCCCAGGAGGTGAAGAATTTGTTTTTAAAGGAAATGATAATGTAAGTCTTAATGATCATCTCCTCCAGATGTAATTTAGCAAAACTCTCACAGGAGGAATTAAGGTTTTAAATCATCAGTAGAGCCCTTTATCATATCAGTGTACTATCTCACGTGGTAAATGAGTGGTTGGTTGCTGCTCTGATCCCCTAAGAATACTCCATTTTTGCCCTCCATTTCCTCTTCTAATTTGAAAAAAATAAAAAATGATTTGTTAATATGATTTAGACTAAGGCCACTAGTTCGACCCTAGGGATCTCCCCAACCTAGGCTTGATTACAGACATTCTTCAAGAAACACCCAATCCCTCCTAAAAACCTTATGAGACATTTTATTCCTAGTTAGTTGGGTCATGATATTGATAATAGGCTAAATTTCAGATTGAACTTGTGTATCTCCCAATCTGTCCCAGAGGTTTGTCTTATCAACATTTTCTGCAGAATGGCTTAATTAAAAATCGGTGACAATAGCACACCCATTTGTATGATTATCCAAGTCAATAGCATCACTCTGGATTACTTTTGATCCAGAGCACGCGCTATCAAAACTTTTATGATGTGATCTGAAGCCTCTAACCAATTAACTGCATCTTTACTAATCATCCAGTTATGCTTTATCAATGAAGCCAAGAGGCAGAACAACTTTTAACTTTTTATCCAAATTCTCCCCTACCCCTACTATAATGGCAATTGCCCTCCTTAGTATAGGTTTCCACACTATTTCTTGTTTTAAATTTCACTTTAATAAACCTATTTCTTTTTTATTTTTTTCACCATAAAGTCTGTTTACCACACCATACTTTTAGGCTATCAAGTTAATCTGCTGATATGCCCTCATCTGTGAAATACCCTCTGATTTAATGGAGGAGATATTTATGTCCATTGATCCAGCTATGTACCTTACAGAGGTCAAACTTATGTTGAATAATCTTTCACCCTTGTTAATCTGTAATACACGTTATGCACCTCTGCTACCATGTTTTGCCTCGCCTATTTGCCACAAAATTGGCGTAATACACCTAATCTATGTCACAATAGACTTTTAACATAATCGTTTATAACAACAAAAAGCTGCGAAACTTGGAGGGTTTGTCACAAATCTGCCTCTTCTGACCATGGTAGTCTCCCCAGTAAGACCCACTTTTTCTCATTGCATCTTTCCAGTTTGTTAGTGGGGCCACTGTTATATTATGTGTAGTCTCTAATAACCTCTAGCACATCCCCTTATAGAGCCATCAGGTGATGTGCCCTTTGCATTCTGGGCCACACACTAGGCGCTAATTCACCCAGCTTTTATTGTCAGTCTTTTTACAGTTAGCTTTAACAATGTGGTCATTAAGAAACTTGCGTCCGTATGATAAACTAACAACAGAAAGATATAGTAAATAAAGTACAGAGGTTGCCTACAAAAACCTAGTTACATGAGATAAAAGAAATTGACGGATTTAAAAAAGCGTCAAAATTTGGACTACCTGATAAGACTCAGAAACGCATTCTCTACTATTCCACATAGTTCTCTTAGATGTCCTAACAGATGGTCAAAAGGAATTTTCAGCTTTACTATAGAAGTATTTATAGATATTTTCCGCCAATAATATGCTTCAAATGCATGAGAAAAATTTAGCACTATGATAACGAAGTAGATTATAAGCCTAAAAATCCTAGGCTAACTGACATAGCAGGGCAACAATAAGTTATGCAGAAGGATATTAAAAAACTTTACATCCATAGAAAATAATTCCTTCACTATGATCTTAGGCCAGCACAGTTCGTTATCAATAAAAAGAAGAAGATTTCTAACAAAGTGATGATTGACTGACACTGCCTAAACAATATCAAAATGGAGAAATTATACCCCTAATAAATTGTGATGTCATTGTATGATTAAAGGGTACAAATTACTTTATTACTTTAGACCTCATTGCTGGATACTAGAAGAATTGCCTTTATAATGAGTAAAATGAGAAGTGTATAGTTATCACCTCAAATGAGTCATATTGACTAAACTGAATGCCTCAGGAATATGCAACATGTCCACTAATTTTAAAAAATATGACATCAATTTATGCAGTATAAAGATATGCTACGTCCTTGTGTATCTTGACAGGATAAATATGTTTTCCTGAACTTTTACTTGACAGGTGACGGTTCTAAAAAGTGTATAAAAATCTCTTATGAGCACAACTATAGTTATATTATAGCAAATGCCAATCATTTAAAATTTTAGACAGAAAATCTAGGTCATGTTGATGGCACTAAAGGAATAAAGTATCAACTATATAAGTTTGAGGCAGTTGACCGCTTGAAAAGTCCACATAACAATACAGACGTACAGGTTTTTAAAAATGGTAGGTAACATTGGCAAACTTAATCAAGGATTTATTTAGATGGATGAACCATTTTTCCACCTAGAAAAAAGGAAAAGGCTTTTAAATTGTCCTTGAATGTGGAAATGCACATGGGAAATTAAGAAAGATGTTTATGGAGGCTCTTTAGTTGTTATACCCATGTTTTTATTGTCCCTATTTAGTACTAGTAAGTACCACCCTAAAAAGGGGTGACCACGCGTATTTATCTGTGCGTTTTAGATAAGCCCAAAAAGAAAAAGTTTCCAATAATGAGCCCCAGAGGAGAGTCTAAGCTGCCATATAAGATCTGGAAATAAGGGGCTTTTTGCAGTGAAGACCAGAGGGCGCACATCAAAGTGATAAATTGTGAGAGGGGGGAATGATTGTATGGGGCAGGGGGACAAGGACTTCATGTTATCTTTGTTGAAATAACATGTTATTTGCATCACCTCAATGTATTGGCCAAGCTGAGCATGATATTTTTTGAAGGTTTGGTAATACAAGTTGTACTCTTATTTTTTGTATGTTTAGGGTATGTGGAGTTAAACATTGACAGCTTTGTAACATTCTTTAATGCATGGCCATGGCAAATGCAAGATCTTTGATGTCATCCTTGACTTCCTCCATGAAGTATAAAAGAAACTAGGATAGGAGATGCCATTTATGAGAGGTCCATGGCCAGATGAAGAGCATAGTAGAGGATAAATTTGGTGGGTGCAGTGGCCACTTCAATGGTGAGAAAATAGTTCGTCCAATATGCCATAAATCCTGAGCAAGGGCAGAAACAGCTTGTAGGAGTGGTTCAGGATGCTAAAAAAATTCTTACCAATCTTATTTGGGGCTCATGGTGAAAGGTTCACCTGTATTTTTAGTAACTTATTCAAAAGAATTAAATGTGGTGGAAATAAATAAACACTAGCCATCCACTGGATCGTTTGGATGGATACTGGATTGGATGTTTTCAAACCTCTGTTAAGGAGATTTGACTGGGCCATGATGTAAGTCCCGGGAAACATCCTCTGGGTGTCAATTGGGCCATTTTCCCATTACCAAGCAAGAAGGCACCAAAGAGGATGGCTGTACCCCTCATTACTCAGGGCGATCTCGCTCACATGGTAGATAAGTGCTGGGTAACAGCCCTCCAGCTTCGGATCCCACTTCTGACACCCACAATCTCCTCAGCAGAACTGCTATGAGGAATCAGTGAAATCTACACTGAGATCGTCAAAATGAAATTAATTATAACTAATTCAAACAGCAATCAGCCCAACACTCAGATTTCAAATGGTCGAAAAGGGATGAAGACTGATCTATCATCCAGAATGCCCAACAGTTGTGATTTGGTTAACATGACGATCAGAAAATAAACCCCCTCCCAAATTTGTCAGGGATCACCCCCAACAGGCAGGTAACAGCATTGGACACCATTGACGTGGTTTCAAAGCTTCCTACTGTCAAATCAGGCATTACACCTGATGCAATGTTATTGACCAAACGAATGGCCCAGTGACTGAGCATGGGTGGCTTGGACATACCAAACCTGTTCCCAACCAAATGGGCCCACCCTATGTGGGGTAGCCTTGGGGGAATTCTGGCTGCTCATCGGGCTAAACGCCGTTGTGCCAACTGTCAGAAATGCAGTTGAGCCTTGGTTTGGATGTTTGAGGATGAACCAACAGTGACTTGGCCTGCCACCAAATTCTTCAATGTCAGTTCCCAGTTAAAATTTCTGTTCCCCATTCCCAAACAATTTGCCATTTAGGTTGAACTTGTGGGACCTGATGTCAGGCGAACAGCAAGTAAGAATTAGACTGGCCTGCCAGCCAGAATGCCAGAGCATCCAAACAGCAAACCAGAATGCCCGGGGCACTGCTGCTGATACAACAAATATGGAACCAGAAAGGAGTTCCGCCAATATCTGCCAGTGAGCCATAATTTCATATAGGCACAAAATAAAGTACCAGATGTACAAGGCCGTTAACTCCAAGGGGTTTGAGAACATCAGTGGATAAGGCGGCTTAATTTTTAACATATAAAAACTAATTTTTGGAAAAGGATTTTTTTAAAGGAATTTAGGAAAGAAAAATTGACCAACAATTTCTAAGTGCAATGCAAATGATTAAATAGTAGTTGATTCGGGGAAACCAAGCTGGGATTGGGTCCCACAAATTCAGCCTAACTGGCAAATTATTCAGGAATGGGCGGTTTTGTTCCTTGGGAACTGACATCACAAAATTCAGCGGTGGGCCAAGTCACTGCCGGTTTGACCTCAAACGTCCAAACCAAGGCTCTACTACATTTTTGATGATTGGTGCGATGGTGTTTAGCCCAATGAGCAGTGGGAATCCCCCAAGGCCACCCCACATAGGGGTGGGCCCATTTGGTTGAGAATGGGTTTGGGATGCTCAACCAGCCTGTGCTCAGTTGCTGGGCCATTTGTTCATTCAGTCAGTAGCATTGCATCAGGCGCAACACGCAATTTGTTAACAGGAAGCTTCAAAGCCTCATCAATGGTGTTCGGTGCTATTACCTGCCCATTGGGGGTGATGCCCAACGGATTTGGGAGAGGGAAGATTTTTTTGATCATCATGTTAACCGAATTGCAACTGTCAGGTATTCCAGCTGATAGCTCAGTCTTCATACCTTTTTAACCATTTATTAATCTGAGTATTGGGCTGATTGCTGCTCAAATTGGTTATGATCAATTTCATTTCGGCGATCTTGGCGTAGATTTCACTGATTCCTCATAACAATTCTGCCCTGGAGAGTGTGGGTGTCAGGAGTGGTATCCAAAGTGGGAGGGCTGTTACCCAGCACTTGTCTACCATGTGAGCGAGATCGCCCTGAGTAATGAGGGTTACAGCCATCCTCTTCAGTACCTTCTTACTTGGAAATGGAAAAATGGCCTGATCAACCGCCAGGAGACGTTCCTCAGGACTTAAACCTGATCCTGGCTTGTTTCCCCTCCAAATTGACTACTTAATCAGTTGCATCACACTGAGAAAATTTTTTGGTCGATTTTTCTTCCTTAAATTTCCCATTAAAAAACCTTCCCCAAAAATATTTCATTTTTCTAATAGTTGAGAATTAAGCTGCCTTTTCCACTAGCACCCTTATACCCCTTGGGGTTATTGGCCATGTTCATCTGGTATTTTATTTTGTCCTATACAAAATTCTGGCTCAACGGTAGATATTGGTGGAACTCCTTTCCAGTTTCATATTCATCATATCAGCAACAGTGCCTTGGGCTTTCTGATTTGCCATTTGGATACTCTGGCACCTTGGCCGGCAGGCCAGTCTAATTCTTACTTGCTTTTCACCTGAAATAATCAACCAACCATTATTCTTAGCCATTTCCGCCTTTCTTGTGTATATTGGCGCAGCAATGGTCCCTCCTTTTTAACTGAAACAGGTTGTGATGAAGATTTTCTATGTCCACAATAGTCCAGTTCCACTCAAAACTTAAAATTCATACCCCATAGTTGCCGCGACTATTCTGCCCATGTCAGCAGAATCTGACTTCCCAACTTGCAACGAGTTTACTCCCCACCAAAACCTAGTGGTTTCCCCTGACCCCACCACCATCTCTTTGGTATCACTGGATTCATCCACAACTACCAATAAAGAGAACTCCGCTTACTTCTTAGTACCCATTAAGATTAGTGTTGGCTCCCATCAAGTCTCCTCTGAGGCCCTAGTGGACACCAGAGCCGTGGAAATTTTATGGGTTTAGAACTGGCCCAGCAATTGGAACTTGCCGTAGATGCAGGTCCTTTGGTGATGGTTGCATTGTCAGCCTCCCAAACCTCATACCTGTTACGTCGACCAGTCACATAGCAATACACCAGTTCAGCTTCTGCGACCGCTTTTCTGCTATGCCAAACTTGGTGTTCCCAGTAATCTTAGGAGTGGGATGGTGGCGCTGGCTACATGTCAAAATCCTCCTGGAGTCTAACACGCTGTCATTCATTAATGATCAACTGGAGGGTGAATTCCCCCTAGTTGACACTCTTAAGAAAGCTCAAGGTTGCAGTTCTATCATGTCCCTCGTCTCCCCTACAGGCATACCATCTGACTTTCCAGAAAGTTTAATGTGCTTTCAAAGCATTTTCGATTCTGATAAGGTGGATCATTTGCCCCCCCACACTAGATTTGACTGTGGTTTTCACACAACGGTGGAGTTGGTGAATATCAACTGCCCTTTGTATCCCCATACAGCAGAGAAGGAGGCTGCGCTCAACACCTGGTTGGATGATATGTTGAAAAAGGGTGATTGTTCAAGGAGACCTTGCCAGTTGCATATCCAATTGTCTTCACTAAAAAAGCCGATGGTTCTCTCCGCCCCTGTGTGGACTATGGACACTTAAATAAAATTACAGTTTCCAATCCCTACCCCCTGCCTTTAGAAGAGATGATAAGCTAAGCAATTGCCAAATCTCGAGTGTTTTCTAAGCTGGATTTTGTCAATGCATTCAACCAGATTCAGGTAATGAAAGGGTAAGAATTTTTAACAGCAATCTAGATGAAGCGGGGCATTTTTCAATTCAACGTAATGCCCTTTGGGCTGAAGAATGCTCCCGCTACATTTCAAGGCATGATTGAAAATGTACTGGGTGACCTCCAGTTTATCTGTGCAGTAGCATATATTGACAACATTCTGGTTCACTCCCTGACTCCCAAGCAGCACGCTACTGACTTGGAAGCAGTTGTGGCCGCCTTGCATAAGGCGGGTTTGTTTGTCAAACCTTTTTGGTGCGAGTTCTATAAGGAGGAGGTTACCTTTCTCGGGAACCTTATCCTTAAAGATTGTTATTCAATCCCTCCCAATATATTGGATGCTATCTGTGAATGGCCAACCACAACTACCCAGAAACAACTATGGAGTTCTTTGGGAACCATCATTTTCTTAAAAAAGCTCTCCCCAGCACTTTCCCAGCTTGCTGCCCCGCTCCACCCCCTTACAGGGAAAAATGTACCTTTTACTGGACGCCCAAATGCCAGCAGGCGTTCAAATCAATTTAAGAGGTGTTCATATCCCCTCTCATTTTGAAATATGTCGATCCCACCAAGCCATATATCATTGCATGCAACGCTTCATCAGTAGCTGTGGGGGAAGAGTTGCTCCAGGAGCACAATGGTCTGGAACACCCGGTCGCCTACTTTTCCCAAAAGTTCACTTCTACAGAACAGTCCTAGGCTATTTATAAAAAGAGTTGGCAGCCATTACATGGGCCCTAACTCATTGGAGGTACCTGTTACAGGGTGCCCAACATTAACTAATGGTCCGCATGGATCACCAGGCCCTTTTGTACTTTCATAAGCCCCAAAAAATGGCACATCAGCAAGCCAAACCTATTGGGACCTGTGCAGTTTTTTTTTTCAAGTACAAATTCATAAAAGGTGCACTCAATGTACTTCCCAATTTTCTCAGCCGCAGCCCCTCCAACTGTTCTGTGGTTCTGGAGGAAGTGAATCTTGTTACTGTGATTCCTACCACTCAAATCCTGTCAATTGTCCCCTCTGTTGTTTCTTCCGTTGCTTTGGCCCCTTATGATCATTAGTTGCTCAGGTATTAACCAGTCAAATGGCCTGCCCTGAGGGCGTAGAGCTGGTTGAGCAGTTATCTCATCACAAGAATAAAATCTCCCTATACTCACTGAAGGAGGGTTTTATATATTTTCAATCTCGCGTTTGGGTTCCCCCTCCTTCCAAACTGAGGTGTTCCTCACACATCACGATCCCCCCATGGTTGGTCACCCTGATACTAAGAATGCATTAATTTGATCAAGCAGACCTACATTTGTGCGGGTTTGACAAAAGAAGTTCTGGCCTGGATCGCCAACTGCATTACTTGTGCTCAGATTAAGTCAGACCACTCCAGTAGAAATGGTCTTTTACACCCCTTACAGCAGGCGGAGGGTCCATGGACATTGATGTCCATGGATTTTATCATAAAACTCCCCTGCTCTAACAGGTTCACAGCTGTGATGGTGGTGGTGGATCATTTCACAAAATTTTCCCTCTTTATTCTTGCCATTCCAAAATTACATCAAAGGAGACTGCCCGCCTTTTTGTGCATCACATGTTCTTAATGTTTGGTCTCCCACAGGAGATTATTACCGACTGTGGTTCACAGTTCATGGCGCGATTTTGGAGTGAACTCCTATCTATCCTAAAAATATCCCCCTGCCATTCCATAGCATATCATCCCCAGTCTGATGAAAAGACCAAGCGTTTCAACCAAGTCCTCAAACAGTATCTGTGTTGCTATGCTGCGGCTGCACAAGACACCTGGGCCAACGACCTTCCCCTCACTTAATTCACCTATAACAATGGAACACATGCGTCTATGGGATTTTTGCCCTATGAAGTAACGTTGGGTTACGAACCTTCATTTTTGGTCAGACCTTACTTGTGGCCTGAGGTCTAAGCTGCCACAGATCATGCTGAACATATTAGGTCAACTCAATCCTTGGTGCAGGAACACCTCACCAAAGCTATTGATGACTACAAGAGGTTCGCGGATCATAAGTGGCTCCCAGGTCATGATATTACAGTGGGTTCCTATGTTATGCTTGATACCCGCCATTTATATATTCAAGCGCCTTCTTGTAAATTTACAAGAAAGCATTCCAGCCCCCATTTGGTGGAAGAGGTCTTGGGTAATGGCGCGTTCTGGTTGAAGCTTATGGCTCACTGGAAACAGCATCCCATCTTCCACGTTTCCCAGCTGTCACCCTTCAAGGGTACAGTCCCCGCAGAACCTGAACCAATCATCATCAAGGATGTGGAAGAGGCTGAGGTGGAGAACATCCTGGCATCCCACAAGTACCGCTGGTCCGTCCAATATCTCGTGGCTTAGTAAGGTTACCCAGCTTACAAGGACAGTTGGGTCAAGGCATGCAATTGTGCGAATTGTATGGAATTGGTTGAAGAGTTTCACAAACTCACCCCACCACTCCTCACCCTCCCCAAAAACCTGCGATGGTAATGGCAATCAAGTTACTCAAGGCGCACAAGAATATGGCTCTCATACAGTTTCCTGGTGGTGGGGCCCTTCCCTTGGAAAAAGGAAAGGGTAATGTAAGTCCTGGGGGAACATCCTCTAGGTGTTGATTGGGCCATTTTTTCATTCTCAAGCAAGAAGGCACCAAAGAGGATGGCTGTAACCCTCATTACTCAGGGCGATCTCGCTCTCATGGTAGATGAGCGCTGGATAACAGCCCTCCCACTTCAGATCCCGATTCTGACACCCACGCTCTCTTCAGCAGTTCTGCTATGAGAAATCAGTGAAATATGTGCTGAGATCATTAAAAAATAAATCAATCGTAACTAATTTGAATGGCAATCAGCCCAATGCTCAGATTTCAAATGGTCAAAAAGATATAAAGACCAATCTATTATCCAGAATGCCTGATGGTTGTGATTCGGTTAACATGACAATTGGAAAAATTTCCCCCTCCCAAATTCATTGGGGATCACCCCTGACGGGCAGGTAACAGCATCGGACACCATCAACAAGGTTTTGAAGCTTACTGCTGACAAATTGGGTTTTTGCACCTGATGCAATGCCACTGACCAAACGAACAGCCCAGTGACCGAGCATGGGTGGGTTGGACATCCCAAACCTGTTCCCAACCAAATGGGCCCACCCCTATGTGGGGTGGCCTTGGGGGATTCAGGCTGCTTGTCAGGCTAAACGCCATTGTGCCAACCGTCAGAAATGCAGTTGAGCCTTGGTTTGGATGTTTGAGGTTGAACCAACAGTGACTTGTCCTGCCACCAAATTCTTCAATGTCAGTTCCCAGTTAAATTATCTGTCATTATTTCCAAACAATTTGCTGGTTAGGATAAACTTGTGGGACCTGATCCCAGCTTTGTTTCCCCAAATCAACTACTATTTAATCAGTTGCATCACACTGAGAAACTTTTTTGGTCGATTTTTCTTTCTTAAATTTTCCATTAAAAGAATATTCCCCAAAAATTAGTTTTTCTATATTTTGAGAGTTAAGCTTTTCTTTCTCGTAACAATCACATTAGTTACTACGATCTGATTTGAACAGCAAATTTGGATAATCACACACAGGAAAGATGGGCGACTTTAATAACAAAAATAATATAACATGGGCGAGCGTCGTGGCAAGCGGTGCGCTTAACGGTGCAACTAAGGGCAAGAAACGCCCTGGAGGGGGACCAGGAACCCAATCTGCAAAGAAATCGTAAACTTAGACACCATCTGGGTTTATGGTATTTACTGTAAAGCATGCGCAATACATGTACATTCAATTCAACCAACCTTTATCAAAGGTGGAACATGGGATCAGACTCTTCCTTGGGGATGAGTCACCAACCCTGTGGGAGAAAACATGTGAGGCACAGCCCTCACTTTTCCTTCATGCAGTGTGCGTAGCCACCAACAACATGGGCTGCAGCTGGATCAATATTGGTTTTAAAACAACCGATGAAGCCGATGCCGCAGCAAAATCTGCGTGGAAATTGCCCTCCCTGAGGGCAAAAATTGTGTGCACCGCGCGCACCAGATGGAACAAAGCAAAAACTTTGTTCATCTCCTTTGACTCACTCCCCACCAACCTTCCTCGTAAGGTAATTGAGGAGGAGCTCTGCATAGGTCTTGTGGCCTATGGAGAAATCCAACAACTCAAATTACAGCGATTTTGCTTAATGCCCGACCTATGCACAGGCAAAGCTATTGCTGTAATCAACCCCTTCCCAGAAGTGGAAGAGGATTTATCCAGAATTCCCCATGCAGCAGAATTTCACTTCGCAGATGGGGGCCAGTCAGCTGCATTCTGAGTTACACCGGAATGCGCACCACCCATTTGCAACCACTGTGGCTCACTGGGCCACAAGGAGCATGCATGCCCTGTAAAAGAGGGCTTAATGGAAATTTATTTTTGTGAAGAAGCTATGGACAAAGATAATGAAAACTTCACCAAAATGACTGATGGCCACCACCCATTCCGCTGGGGTGAAGATGGACTATACTCCATCATGGACCCAGTTACAAGTAAACAGCGTAAAGCAGCACAAAAAGCCCACAAGAGAGCAGCGGCTGAAGCGGCAGCACATGCGGAATCCGCCATTAACCACGAATACTTTTGGGAGGATATTTTGGATATCCACCAAACCAACTAATCAGAACAATACGCCCAGGTCGAAAATTTTCACAGTAACCAGACTGAGCCACAAAGCGTCATCAGTCATTCACATACTGAGGAACAATGCAACCACAATTTGGGTGAAAATGCGGTGCACAATGCAACAAAGTTGAACCTCAAAAATATAAAATCCAATCAACAACCCGCATCAAATCAACATGAGACCTGTGCAGGAAAAGTTGATGCAAATGCAAAAAACCGCAATTCCCTTGAATCATTGGGTCAGATCAAGGGAACCAACAATGGCAGTGAAAGAGTTGGAGTACAGACGCGGAGCATGGCCAAAATGAGCCACGGTGGGATAGGACCAGAGGGTCCTCCCAACCACTCCTGAGGCGCCACGGGCACCTCAGTGTCAATAGGGATGTTAAACATCGCGGGAGCCAGGGCTCATATTTCTCAAGCCAAAAAGCTGTCATTCTTGCAAAAACCTCTTGTAGACATCTTGGCCATCCAAGAAACCCACTGCCTACAAGGGGAAGAAGAATCCTGGTCAACCAAGGTCGCACCATCACAATCAGTATGGACGTCTCACTGTGGGGTGATAGTCCAAAACAGTAAAAAATTTATAATTACAAATTCATCATCACACTTACACAGTCGAGTCCTGGTAGCAAAAATCACATGCTAAGATGAAATAATTTTGTTAGCATGTATCTATGCACCGTGCACTGCAACTGAGAGAAAATTTTTTTTTGAAAAAAATTTCTACTCTCACCCTCCCACCAGATATCATCATGTTAGGCGATTTCAACTGCTGGGATAACCCCAATACAGATCGATGGCCTAATCCCAGGGGATACCCACCTGGACAAATTGAATATCGCACAATGAAGGCATCTCTTGGCTTTAAGGATGCTCTTCCCCCTAATTCACCAATCCTTCCCCACATGACAAGACCCAACATACGTGAGGGACTGCTCATATCAATGAGTCATATTGACCACATCCTCATCCCACAATCCCACCACTCAAGAATTTTCAAATTTACAACAAAAAAGATCAATTTTTCTGATCACTGATTAGTTACGGTGCAGTTAGTGCCAACCCAATCCCACACACAGGTGTCACCTTGGAGAAAGCTTCACCCAGAAAATATAAAATTGCCTGAGATATCTGACTGGGTTGAAAACAAGGCTGCAAACCCAGAATTCACAGCCCCATTCACTTCGGATCCCATCAGAACATGGGAAAATTTCAAAAAGGATTTAATCATCAAAACCTGACATATTGCATCATGCAAGTACACCGTGGACACAGCCACAATCAAGCGTACCTTGGCAGAACTAGACCACCTGGAAGTAGATACTCCGAGATCTGGCTATAGCCCTAATTGGGGACGCAAATGGGCAGAAATTTCAGCCTGACTTAACAATCTCATCTTTGAACACCAACACAGAATCAAAGTATTGAACAAAGGTAAGTTCATAAAGGAAGGCGAAACCTGTTTGACATACTTTTTCCGCCAATTCCACTCCCGTGGAAACCAGCCCACATGCACACAGGTCTGCAAGACCAACGGCACTGTGGCAACTGACCCTGAGGAGGTCAAGGCGGAAGTACACTGCTATTACACTGAATTATATTGTGATATGCCAACAGATCCACAAAAAATTAAAGAATTTATTTAAACTGCCAAGATACAAAGTACACCACCAAATTACAATATACTATCCCTTATTACATGGGAGGAGCTTTAGGAAACAATTCGCGGTGCACCACGTAGGAAATGCCCAGGGCCTGATGGGATACCCTACGAATTTTACAAAAAATATTTTCAACAAATCGCCCCCCTCCTATTGGCGTCAATGAACCAGAGTTTGTTGGAAACACGCCTATTACCAGGAGGCCATGAATCCTACGTTATAACCTTGTATAAAAAGGGTGACAAGTTGGACCTGGAAAACTGGCGCCAAATTGCACTCTCCAACACTGACACAAAAATTCTAACAAAAATTCTAGCAGCTAGATTAGGCGCAATTGCATCTGACGCCCTATCACCCAACCAGTATGGGTTTATACCAGGGCGATCAATCTGGAACAACATACACCCTGTTGCAAACATTTGCCAATCCAAAGCAACTGGTACCCTGGTCTTCTTGGATCAGGAAAAGGCGTATGACCGTGTTAGCTGGCCATACCTAAAAGAATGTCTACATGCCTTCAAACTCACACCAAGATTCATAAAATGGGCGATGCTCCTAACAGAATCTGCAACCATGGCTGTATGCGGCCCTGGATTCCTAACAAACAAGATTAAACCACACAGAGGGCTCAAACAAGGGGATCCCCTCAGCCCACTGCTATACAATTTCAGCTTTGACCCGCTCCTCCAAGTAACTGACTCATGTCTCATGGGGATAACCGCACAAGGACAACCAACAGTCAAGATACTGGCCTTTGCAGATGACTGCGTAGCAGGTATAGCAAACAATGAAGATGCCCGACAGCTGGAACACACTCTAGAGGAATGCTCCAAGGTGAGTAATGCATCGCTCAACAAAAGTAAGACAGAAATCATTCTCTTAGGCAAATACATAAACAATTTGGCCACAACATCAGAACCTCACACCAACGCTCAAAGAAAAAACCCAATTATTTTACCCTTTGCAACACCTCCCACCACCACTCCTGTCTGACACCTTAGAATCTGGCTAGAATCAGGGGGATATGCTAATGAGACAATGGAAAGTAACCTGTTACAACGGGTAAACAAACGCGTAGCCTCCCTCAAGGGGAGAGCCTCAGGACTAACAGGACGAGTTACAGTTGCAAATCGCTCATCCTCCCAATACTGTGGTACCAGGCCCATGCGATAGTCCTCTCACCTACCTTTATAACCTCAATTCGCGCGCTTATCCAGGGCTGGCTGTGGCCTGACTCTCACCCTCCTATACGTATGAAAACACTATTTGGCCCACGCTCAAGCGGAGGCATGGGACTAATAGATTTATAGAGCCATGCCAATCACATCCTAAGTACCTAGATAAAGGAAATCCTTGCTCCAGACCTCCCACAACAACATTGGTCCAGAGCAGCAAGGACTAACTTTGCACAGGCGCTCAAATTAACCAACCCACATAGTCCACCCAGACTACTTTCATACCTTGCCAAGCACCCTACTGCAACAGGTCCGCATGTAACCTCCCCTCATTTCAACCATGTCCTCTGAACTATCCGCCGTATGGGATGGACCATAGAGAACATGGGTACCATACAGGGAAGGGGACGACCCAGCCTCCAATTCAAATTAAGAAACTCAGAAAACCACCCCCGGAGGGATATGCTCGCAACAACCCCAAGCATAGCTAGGATAGAATACCTAGATATGCTGGACATTCCCTATGATTTAACCACACAGAAAGCAATGTGGAAAATGACACACCACCCACTCCTACAGCCAAGGATAAGAGCAAACGCCTGGCGCTGTTTGAGAAGGACCTATAGGATGGCGGACCTCCCCAACTCCCTCCACAAAACATGTGCAGTATGTGGAGGGAGGGATCCCTACGTCATTGCCTAGAAACATGCCCCCCAACCAAAGCTATATGGCAGGAAGCTGCACGCCTGCTCAAGATTCAAAATGAACAGGAATTCTCGATATCAAAAAGTATCTTCGCGCTCCAGATCGAGTCACCAATCCCATCTACCCTCCGCTCCCTAATAATACCCATTGCAATGTGGACAATACACACAATTGCATTATATGCGTGCAAGGGCACGGTCCCAACCATTCATGGGATTATTAACAGATTCCATGTCCACTTACTAGAGCACTTCCAAGCCTGGCTCTATGGATATATGAGACCAAGACAAAAAGCGCTCATAGAATCATGGTTCCCACTCTGGTTCCTCCACACTGACCCTTTCCTTCACATCTGCTCCATAGCAGGGGAAACCCCCTCGGAGTAGTGCACCAACCCCTCCATACCTGGAAGTCCCGCTGGCAGCAGGGGTAACTTGAGTACCCTAGGGTGCCCAATTTTTATATTTGTTAGTTATTCTCTTAGTTTCACATATATTTGGTAATGTCTGTCCCCTGGTTGGCTTACCTCGGTTAAAATAAATAAAAGGTTTTGAGGTACTGTGATAACATTATAAGAGGATTTTTGATACAACAGATTATTAACAAATGCTCTTGGGTCATTGTAAAAAATCTTCTTGCTCTTGGGTGGGGCAATCATGGTTGCATTGGCGGAGGTATTTGGTCCCTCCTCTAATCCTCTCATTATTTTTCAAACAGTGTTGGTTGTCTTAAACCACATTTACTATCTTTTTGAAAGGTCAATTCAATGCATAGTGACATTTTTCTTAACTCGAAGAAAAATTACTGAGATACATCACATCTTTGTAAGCTGTTTGTAGCCCCCACCATAATGTTGATTTGAGAATTATACTGGGGTCTTAAAAAGAGTACTAACGCTGGTTGGTACAGTAGGGACAACTGGATGCTTCTGTATAACATTTGGAGGTCAAAATGTAGCAGGCCAATTGACATAAAATATTTGCTTATTGTTGAGTTTTTGGGTTTTGCTTCAGAGCCTGATTCTTCTTTGGATGCAGAATGGAGTGTCGTGCGTCTATTGTTGAGAACAATAGACAGGATGGTGATTATAATTTAAAATATATCTTCTTGGTGGCACTTAAATTGTATACCCTGTAATTTACTTGGATGATGGCACCCCGCCCTGATCCTACTGATCCCAAGTAAATACTGACTAATACAAAGTAAAATACTAATAAAAAAAGTTTATAAATTAATTTTTAAAAAGTCCAGTAGTTGAATAATATTTATTAAAGTCAACTTAGGGTTGTTTATAGGGTTTGATGTTCACCACATCTTACCCATGACGTCTCATTTTCAGTGTCACTTGGCCACATAAAAAGTTTATAAGAACGTCTACAAATACTTTGACTCAGGGCATCATGCTAAGCCTCAGGGTCAGAGTAAACACTGTCATAATTCTTGAGATGACATTTTGTATGCGTCTTCAAATAGTTGAACCAATTCACTTTCACATGCAATTGGCAGCATATACCAAGGTGATTAATATCACAAATTAGGAATTAATTTGATCAAAAACCTGACCAACATAAAAAACTAATTTTGACATAGACCAACAAAGCTCACATGCCCAAGTCACTAAATCAAAACTTAAATTTAAGTTTGACCTAACCAACAAAGCCCTTGAGCCCATGTCATCATAGTTAAATATAATTAAGTGAAATCGCTAGGCTGCAATTCCCAAGTTTGGATATGCTTATAATACACCTGAACCATAATCGCAGATGTCTGATATGATTGAATATCTGGCAATTAGGTCCAGTCAATTACTTAACACTTATCTTAAGTGGGCATAAGTTCCCCTTGAAATATAGTGCCATCGCATTTTAAAGCTCACAATGGGGTTTAAAGACTGAATTACAGTTATTACCACGTCCACTTCAAGAATATTCAAGGAGCAAATTATACATGAGCCTCTAAAGTAAATCAGCTAATGAACTCAGTAAGGGTCTTCTTCCATTTAAACCCAAAGAAGTAAATCTCCATTTCAATATGCCAGCTCCTAGGCTCCTCCAAAGAAGCTCACCATAGTTTGTTTAACTTTTTGATTAGTCACAGATCTCTTCACTTAGTAACATGTAACTTAGCCTATGCTCTTATCATCTAAATTGATATTTAAGTTTGGCTTTACGCCCATCTGAGGACACTTCCATTGCAAACTCAGAGCCTTTATAAAATGCATACATCTTTCTTTTCTTCTGAATGGGGTAGCTTGTTGACTCAGAAGTTTTTATCCCCATCCAGAATATGGATTTTTGTCATATATGGTTACGTCATGGAACCTTGAAAATGGTACTAGTCCAAGGAGAGTGAGTGGGAGATGGCACTCAGTTACCCTGAATTTTTATGTTCTGCTACAGTAGCTTACACTGGTAAGGCAACAATGATGGGTGGAATCCCTCTTGAGAAACACGTCTTCAGCGTCAGGAAAACGGCATAAGAAGTTTAGACCGGCCTTCCAGCTAGGATTCAGAAGCACCCAAAAGAAAGCCAGAATGCCGGAGGCATTGAGACCCAAATGATGTTATATATGGCGAGGGGAGTTGGGAAACAAATAATTGTTGATGTGCGGCAAACGTGAGAAGGACTTTGTTAATGAAAAAAGCAGTTACAACACCAGATCCTGCGGGTCTTGTTTCAGGGAGTTGCACTACTGGACTAGCTGCTTCAGGTTTTTAATGGAAGGGATCAACATCAAAGTAGTGGCGAGGGGGTGGATCCTCACATGAAGGTAAGATAAATGAGTCAGCTGGATCCAATATCCTGGTGGCAGATGTCTTCAATGACAGGATTAAATTCCCAGATATTTATTGCCCAAGAGATCCAGTTGACTATGGAGGGAGCCAATGTGACCATTAAAACTAGTATAGCCCATCCAATTTAAGGTCTGACGGGCCACCAATATAGTGCCGTTGTGAACTCAACAAGAAAATTTAAAATAAAGTAAAAAATTTGGGAACTCACAGGGAACTTAATTGAAAGTGAAAAGTAAGTAATTGACTAGCAATTTCCTCAGTGCAATGAAACTGATTAAAAAGTATTTGGATTGGGGGGTGGAAGGTGAGTCAGTAAGGGCGTATGGCTACCAACCTGAAGGTTGTGGGTTTGATTCTTGCCCTTCGCACATCGATTGGGGTGCCAGCTGAAGGAAGCTATTGGCGGTTAGTAGGTCTAATAACACGAAAACCTTACCCATGACGTAACCAGAAAAATTTGAGTCCCGATCCAGAGGTGGAAAAACTTTCTTTGATGGAGTTGACCCTGCTCAGGTTTCATGTCATTTCTTTCTTTCAGTAATGCCTGTCCCCTGGTTGGCTTGCCTCAGTTAAATAAAAAAGTATTTGGATTGGGTCAGTTTGTCAAAGCAACAGGATCAGGGCCTTAAATTTTTGACCTAACCCAGCAAATTTTTGAGGGGGAGAAATGATTCTAATCTGAACTGACATTGAAGGAATTGATGGAAAGCTGAGTTTCTATAAGTTCATTCATGAACGTTTGACCCATGGTTTACTGCATTTATGTCAGTTAGCACAATGACATCTTGCTTGACAGGCAACAGGAATCTCCCAGGGCCACCCCATGTAGGGGCAGTCCCATTGGTTTGGAAACAGGTTTGGATGGCCAACCCACCTGTGCCCAGTCACTGGAGCATTTGTTCAGCCAGATGGGTACTATCAAACACCAATCTCATTTTGGAATGGAGGTTTTGAACTATCAGCAACAGTCCCCAATAGTGATACATGCCCATCAGGGATTGTCCCCAAAAACTTTGAGGAGAGTTTGGAGTCAGCAATCATACTGCTCAATGGCTTGATGCCATAAGCGATTTTGACCAAGAATTCATTACTTGTCCCCTTCCAAATATGAGCTGCACGCCTTTCAGGATTTATTCCCATAGATTTTGGACATTCCAACCTCAATTTTGAAGGTTTGCGCTATCAGCTTAATAAGGTTCATTCAACTCATGAGGATGACAGTTACCAATGATTTCTGTGCAGATTTCCTCAATTTGGCAAACTTATTTGTCGGAGGCAAGCGTTGGAACTGGTTAGGAATCTTCAGAGTGAGTGCTGTTACCCAGCACTCGTCTATCATATGGGAGAGGTCGCCCTGTGTGATGAGAGGTACAGCCGCCCTCTTCAGACCCTTTTTATTTAGAAATGGGAAAAATGAATGGTCTATGAAGAGGGAAATATACCCTAACTTACATTCAGATAATGATCCGTTGCTATCAGAATATCAACGCTTGTTATTATTGGTTTGTATATATCTCTTCAACTAACAACTCCTCCTTTTCTAAACTAAAATTGCATTTTTCATTGATGAACTATATAATGTCTTCCATTTGGTGGCAGAAAAGGTGACAAGTAAATTTTCTATGTATCTGATATCTCACCACATTGTAATGTTGTATGGATAAGTCATCTAAGAGTCTTTTCAATCAATTATTATGATGCCCACTACTGTGATTTTAGTTATTCTGCTTCAATAATTGTCCAAAGAGGAATTTTATTTGTGGCTTAAATCATTGTTAGCCCAAAGTAAGAGATCAATATTCTTTTTTAATCCAGGTTAGTATATAATCTCAGTAAACAGTAAAACCACAGGTCTGGTTTAGCTTGACTTTTTGAGAACTATTTTAGTCATGCGATCCATAATTTATCATTTTTAGGAGATCCAGTAAAGATGAAATTAGCAGTCAACACCTAAGTTGTGTTACAAATCACTTAGAAGACTTTGTCAAGTTCAGCTGGTGATCATTCTTCAAAATAAATTACTGCGGTCTATAATAGGAACTTGATCCTGTAGACGCGCTACAGCGGAATAAATTACAGTCACCAAACCAGGCATCTACTGCATAAAACATTTGGTAGTAGCACTAAGAATGATGCGATTAAAAATCCATTCAATGGTCAATCATCTATATATTATGAGTTCAAGCAACTTGTGGCAGTTCATAATATAGCCGCATGGAAAGTTTAGCTATATGTTCATGTGCTTTTACTACGCGCCCTTGAGCCTGAATTACCACATTATAAGCTTTAAGAAAAGTGCTGTTATGTAATTTGTCAAAAGAAGCAGTTGTCATAATAATTGGCTCAGGCAAACATCTTTAAATTGCTATTTTAGACATTGTGGTGGGCCAGACTTGTAAAAGCTGGCGGATAGATGACTGCATAAAAGCAACAAACTCTTCATCATATATATTTCTGCTATCAAGTTTAGTAAAAGGCCATTTTTGCTTAATTAAGGTAAGACATATATAGATCTTATCATTAATCTTAATCACATTGAGTGGTAGTTATGGCCATAAATATTTTAACAGTTCTGATAGTGTTCAAGCGGATATTTTTAAGAGATATACGATTACGCTTTTGAGCTGCTTTGGAGTGACATTAAACGTTCTCCATTGCTGAGATGACTAGCTCTGGAAATACCGCCTGTTTTATTTTCGTTGACATTTTTTCCTGGTTGGATGCAGTCTTACTATAAAAAGGCTGCTCCTCATATGACATTTACAAGGAATCCCATGTATATTTCCTTCAAAAGCTTACCAAGCCTTAGTATAGATTGTAAAGCAAATTTTTGTTAGGTTTGAAAAGATCTGACATAGTTTTAGTTTTTATGGAAAGAGTTGAAATATTAGATTGCAGCCCACCTGTAGTAAGCATCACTATCAAAAATCTGCTGGTGGCTTGTTTAGCTAAGGTACTGTCTGATAGTCACAAAGGGTTCAGACTCTGATACAACAGGAAATAAATACTAAGATTTCTACCCCTTAAGACAAGTACAATAATAGATTGTGAAAGTAATACAGTGGTGATCATTATTATATAGCAGAATTAAACCACTGTTCAAAAACAGAAAACTTCTTAACTGTGTAGAACAGGTTTCTCAGATTAGATACCAAGTCTTATTCATGCTATATAATGACTCTTCTAACCTACTAGTATAGTTGTAGGTATATAACTTTAAGCTAATGCAAAGTCAGGCTACTTAACCAAACTATCTATCTATGCAAGTTCCTTAAAGCCCAGCGTTTTCTTAGCTCTTCACTAGATACACAAAAAAGTAGAACCAGAAAATGATTTCTTCATTAATTGACAGTATTGCCCTGATAATTCGCAACAAGAACCAAACAATGTATAATATCTCACCTAATTACCTTTTTTAAACACAATCAATAAGGGATCTAATGCTCCTTGTTTTTATAATATAATTAACTTGACGGCAGATTGTTTTATGCTGAATTGCCTAATACTCTCAATTATTATTAAGTTGCCATTCAATTTTGACAGGTGGTGTTGTAGATATTTCTCTATACAGAAGCCTAATCGTTGAAACTGTCAGGAGAATGTCTTTAGCTCTTGTTTCTGAATAATTTATTTAAATACACATTCAGAAACTCAGGACCAAAACACTAAAACAAGTGAATAGAACGCTGTCAAAGTGTATGCATTTTGTGAATCAGATACCTGAGAGCAAATCTACAATAAGGTCAAAAAAAGATTCATATTAACATATTGTATAGAAGGGTACTAAGTGAGGCGACTAACAGAAATCTTGTTATTAGCGAAATAATTATAAGGAAATTGGGGAGATAGGCCACAATAATCTTGATGTGGCATTGAGCCAAGTATGGCCAAAAAAATAAATTCTCTCAGCAGTGTTGCCGTACCTTTAGTAATAATAAACCTAAGTTATTGATGCTTTTGATTTTTCAGAACATGTAATATGTTAAATAGTATGAGACTCTAGTACACATTTCTAATAAGGTGCAATGACCCATCCTCATCAATACTTCATCTAGTAAAACTCAAGGCAGTGGATGAAACGCCTGTCACCACATCACGCACATCCTTAACTAATCAGGGCATACTTGTACCTTACTTAGCTTTGGTCTAAAGTATGTTTCAGATCTGGGAGGTCGTCCAAATTAATCCCTTTTGCCTTGGTGCGCCCCTCCAATTCCATGCAATTATTTGCCACAATTATGTCATGAGACATTACATAACCTTCCTGATTTTTAGATACCACCCCTCCTCTAGGTGCGTCAACCAGGAATGTTCTTGTGGGAAGGAGTAATTTCATGGCGGCGACTTTAAGGGTTGACTTAGGACATGCATAATTGGGAAAGAGACTAAAAATGAATCAAAAAATTATTGAGCATGGGTACAAGCACATTCTGGAACCAGATTGTTTTCTATGGCATCAAATACTTTCCTTGAGACTAGCTATTCAAGACTATTAATAGCTCAATAGGCTATAATGTATCCACTTTTAATTCAGGTGCACATCTATGAGATATAAATCTGAATTCTCATGAGGGGCTCTTAAACAGAGTTAATTTACTTCATGAAAGATGAAAAATTTGGAACTTTGGTGGAAGATCCAACAGGTAGGAGGCGTGACTAAATTTACTCATAATACAGTATGATTCTATCCTCATTGGCCTCAAATCTTAGAATGGCTGCTTTAATGGGATATTCATGGTATCAAAAATCAAGAGATCTCTCTTATTATACTCAAGACCTACCTGTCTCTTACCATCTACATTCTCCTTTTATGTCTTCATGGCGGAATTTATATTTGGTGTTAGCTCTTGGTATAATTTCATGAACTTAGCAAGGTCCACCACCACTTCCACCCTGGACTACAACCAGGTTCCATGTTAAGCGCGGTATATAGACATAATTAGTATAGAAAGGAGAACCTTCAATAGAAGAAGCTGGGCGTTGTTGTTGCCCAATTCCAGTAAAGAGAGGTGTGAGGCCAACCTGAATGGTCATCCACGTCTAACACCGCAGGACCTGTTCAAAAACACTGGTTCTCTCATTCTGTCCGCTTATATGATTGTGGTTAGAAGGCAGTAAAATGCCATGGACAAATTTGAAGAGCCTTTTACATATCTTTTCAAAATATGGACGTGAACTGAAGTCATAATCACTAGTATTCTCCTGTGATATGTCATGAGCGGAGAAAACGTAGGAAGCAAGTAATTTAGCCATCTGCGCCATTGGTAATGTAGTGTGAAATGATAATAATATGTGTGAAATTAGTGAACCAGTACCACGCCATGATAGAATCATACCCCTCAGAGAGGGGTAGTTTCACAATTAAAACTAATTAGAGATAATCCAAGTGTCCCTCAGCATTTAGAACTGGTGTTATAAATATTGCAAGGGGCTGACGATTTTTTTAATCTTGTTGAAAATAAGGCACTACTTTATATATTGAGTAACCTGTGTGAAAATTTCCTTTCACTTATTCATATGGCTGATAAGATTTAAGTTTTTTGTCTTCCCAGAATGACCAAAGTATAAAACATAATAGTGTACCTTGCTTATCTCTAGAGAAAGTGGTCCTGCGGGAACCTACAAGCGTCCCTAGATTGTACCATATCATACTTTATATGGCACCCTTTGTTATCTTCTCCTTATAAAATTACATTAGGTGAGAACCATGGTATATTCAGTGGATAGAAACTTAAAAAAGGGATACCTTTCTGAAAGTACCATAATTTATAATATTCCCCGGAGAGACCAGATCTGGAATAAATGAAGTGGTGGAGGGTTGCTTAGATACAATATTACCTGGAGGAATTACCATATGGGAGCTGTAAAAGTACACTTAATTAAGATCAGATCAAAGCAGGGTTACTGTAAAAACTTAATTTACATCCCTCTAAAGATGGATTGCAAGCATCTTTCTCACAAGAGCAAGAAGGGGAACAAGGCTCCAGTAAAGCCCCTCTGTCATGGAAATGGCAGAAGAAGCTTAGACCAGCCTGCCAGTTGGGATGCGTAAGCATCCAGAAAGCAAGCCAGAATGCCAGAGGCATTGCTGACCATACGACTTGATATGAAGCCAGGAAATAAGATACCACGACATGGTGGCAGAATGTCAAGGTTAGGAGTATCTCATTGGCAAACCACACTGAATAGACTTCAGACCCAGGGGTTCTGGTAACAGGGGGGAAACTACTGGGATAGTTTCTGCGAGATTCTTGGTTGTTAAAACCATTTCGTTGGGGGTAGAAGATAGGCGAATTTTCTCTTGTAGTTGGCGAACATAGGGCCATAAAATCCCTTTATATTGCTACCAGAAGGTCATGAGAACCGAGTTGTAGAGCCAAAAATTTCGGACTTGTTGAGCCCAATTAGTGATAGAGGGAATCATGGTAACCAAGGGAATTGGTAAGGCCCACCCAGAGTGTGGAGCGGTAGACCACCAGGTAAATGCCATAAGGAATGTGGTCGAAAGGAAGGAGATAAAAATTTGGGGCTTTAATAAAATTTTTATTTGGGAAATAAAGTAAGAAAATTGACCAACAATTTTCTCAGTGCCATGCAACTGATTAAATAGTGGTCAGTTGGGTAGTGACAATGACTTGGGCAGGATCCACAAATTAGGCCTAACTGGTGAATTGGATGGTAGTGGGGGAGTTTATTCTTTGAGAACTGACATTGCAAAATTTTGGCAGCGGGCTGAGACTCTGTTGGTTTGACCTCAAACGTCTGAACCAGGGGTTGATTACGTTTCTGATGGTTATCATGACAGCATTTGGCCTGATGAGGGACGGGAATCCCCCAAGAGCATCCATATAGGGATGGGACCGTTTGGTTTGGAATGGTTTTGGGATGGCCAACCCACCCACGCTCAGTCACTTAGCCATTCGTTCAGTTGATAGTAGCTCATCAGACATGACGCCCAAATTACTATCAGAGGGCTTTGAACTCTCATTGATGTTGCCTGATATTTGTTCTACTGATTTAGGAATCAAATTGGAACCATTAGGTGATCCAGCTGATATCTAATTCTTCATACTTTTACAGCCATTCAAATTTCAGCCATCATCACGATTGCCACCCAAATTAGATCTGACCAATTTCAGTTCGATAATCTTGGCACAGATTTCACTAATTTCCCGCAACAGTTCTGCTGAGGTGAGTGAGGGAATCAGGGTGGGATCCAAAGCAGACAGGCTATCAACCATCACTTGTCAACTACGTGGGTGAGATCGCCCTGGGTGATGAGGGGTACCACCATCCTCTTCGGTGTTTTCTTATTTGGGAATGGAAAGATAGCTTGATTGAGAGCTAAAGGACACTCCCTAAGACAGACATTACCCTCTTCTTTTCCCAAAGGAACAGCCCCCCGCTGGGAAACTGCACCAGAGCCACATTCTTATGCGCTTTGGGTAACTTGATAGCCATAATTGTCACAGCCTTCTGAAGCGGGCGGGGAGCCTCAGGGTGAGATGTGTGGAAAACGTCAACCAGGTCCATATGATTCGCGCAATTGCGCGCCATGACCCAACTAATTTCATAAGATGGATATCCTTTCCAAGCCACAAGATATTGGACTGATTGTCGCGACTTCTGAGATGTGAGGATGGCCTCTACTTCGGCTTCCTCCTCGTTATTGACAACAATTGGTTCTAGGTCCATGGGAATTACACCCTTAAAGGGCGACAGCTGGGATACATGGAAAACTAGTGTTGCTTCTAATGCGCGGGAAGCTTCAACTGGAATGCTCCATTACCCAGTACCTGCTCCACTAAGTGAGGGCCTGAACGCTTGATGGCGAATTTGCGGGAAGGGGTTTAGATTTGAAAATGGCGAGTATTAAGCGTAACGTAAGAACCCACCATAAAGTCATGACCCAGGAGATGCTTGTGATCTGCAAATCATTTATAGTCGTCGATGGCTTTAATGAGGTGTTCCCACACTAAAGCTTGGGTTGATCAAATATGGGCAACATGATCCATGGCAGTTGCACTTCTGGTTATAAACATGATCTGACTGAGAACGATGGGTTATAACCCAACATTGCTTCATATGATGATAACCTGTGGAATCATGAGTCCCATTATTGTATGCGAATTAGGCAAGAGGCAGGTCATTGGCCCAGGTATCCTGCGATGCTACAGCATAACAATGCAGATACTGTTTGAGAACTTTGTTAACCCGCTTGGTCTGGCCGTCAGACTGGGGGTGATATATCATGGATCGACAAGGGGGTTACCTTAAGGATTGACAAGAGTTCACTCCAAAACTGAGTGGTAAACTGAGTACCCTTGTCGCTAACAATTTCCTGGGGGAGACCAAACATTGAAAACACATGTCAAATGAATAGACGCGCCATTTCTTCTGACATAATTGCAAAAGTACAAGGAATAAACAGGGAAAATTTGGTAAAGCGATCTACCATTACCAATACTGCTGAGAAACCATTAGAACAGGGGAGGTCGACAATAAAATCTATGGACACTGAGGTCCATGGACCTTCCGCCTGTTGTAAAGGGTGCAGAAGACCATTTTTTCTGGAATGGTCCAACTTGGCCCTATCACAAATAACACAATTGGCAATCCAAACTGGAACCTCTTTGGTCAGTCTGGCCTAATTAAAGGTTCACTTGATCAAGTCAATGCATTTCTTGTTACCAGGGTGTCTGACTACGGGGGGATCATGGTGTGCATGGAATACGGTCAGGCGGAAGGAGGGTGGAACCCAAACATGAGAATGAAAGTAAATGAGACCTTCTTCTAAAGAATATAAGAAGTGTTTGGGACATGAGTGAGTTAAGTGTTCAATCAACTCCACGCCCTCAGGGAAGGCTGTTTGACCAGCTAACACCTGGGCCAATAACAGGTTGTCAGGTGACAACGTGGCAGAGGAAACAATGGAGGAGTGATTGACAGATTTTGAGTGGCAGGAATCATGGTAATGAGACCCTCTATCTCAGTTTCCGAGGGACAGTGAGTGGGACTATGGCTTAGAAATCGGGGAGGACATTTAGCGCACCTTTGATGAATTCATATTTGAAGTTAAAACTGCACAGGTCCCAATAGGTTCAGGCTTGCCGGTGTGCCAATTTTTAGGGTTGCAAAAAATACAAGAGAGCTTGGTGATCAGTGCAAACTGTTAACTCATGACGAGCACCCTGCAACAGGTACCACCAGTGAGTTAATGCCCATGCAACAGCAGCCAAATCCTTGTCATAAATAGCCCAGGACTGCTCCATAGTGGTGAACTTTTGGGAGAAATAAGTGATTGGATGTTTGAGACCATCATGATCCTGAAGCAGCACCGCGCCCACTGCTACTGACAAAGCATCACATGCGACGATATATGGTTTGGTGGGGTCAGAATGTTTCTAAATGGGAGGAGACAAAAATACTTCCTTAATTGATTTGAACGCCTGCTGGCATTCAGGGGTCCAACAAAACGGTATGTTTTTCCCTGTGAGGGGATGGAGCGGGGCGGCCAACTGGGAAAGTGCGGGGGAAAATTTTTTTAAAAAAAATGATAGTACCCAAGAAACTTCGAAGCTGCTTCTGTGTAGTTGGGGTTGGCCATTCTCAGATTGCATCTAATTTGTTGGGGGGATGGTGACACCTTCTTTAAGTACCAAGTTCATGAGAAATGTAGCCTCTTCCTTTTAAAGCTCACACTTAGAAGCTTTGAGGAACAGACCTGCTTTATGCAAAGCAATCACCGCTGTTTCTAAGTTGATAGCATGTTGTTTGGGAGTTGGGGAATAAACTAGGGTATCAACATTATAAGCAATAGCGCAGGAGAACCAGAGATCCCCTAATGCATTGTCAATCATTCTTTAAAATGTAGCGGGAGCATTTTTCAGCCTGAAGGGCATTATGAAAAATTGAAAAATGCCTCGCCTCGTTCAGATTGCGGTCAGCCATTCTTATCCTTCCATCACTTGAATCTGATTGAAAGCATTCACCAGATCCAATTTCAAAAAAACATGGGATTTGGCAATTGCTTGACTGATTGACTGTTCTAAGGGCAATGGGTAGGAATCTGTAACTGAGATTTTGTTCAGGTGATTGTAATCTATGCAAGGATGGAGTGATCCATCCGATTTTCTTGCAAATACAATAGGGGAGGCGATGGGAGAGGTCTCTTTGAACAACCAGCCTTTCTTTAACATATCGTCCAACCAGGTATTAAGTGCGTCCTCTTCCTCCACTGTATGGGGATACAGCGGGCAGTTGATGTTCACCAATCCCACGGTTGTTAGAAATCCACAATCATACCTGGAATGTTTTGGCAGACAGTCCGCTTTACCCATATTGAAAATTTCTCATTATTTCAATAGGCTTTCAGGGAAATTGGCTGGGATGCCCGCGGAGGCAACTAAGGTAGTGATAGAGCTGGTTCCTTGTATTTTTTGAGGGTGTTGATCAAAGGGAACTCTCCCTCTGAATCATCATTGGTGAATGACAATGTATTTGACTCTAAGTGTATCTTCACATGTTGTCAACGCCACCATCCCACACCCAAAATCACCAGGAATACCAGGTTCAGCATGGCCAAAAACCAATCGCAGAAGTTATATTGGTGGATTGAGAAGTGTAACGGCTGGCGAATGACATATGAAGACTGGTAAGCAGATGAGGCCACCATTACTGAGGAGCCCACATCCATTTCCAGTTTTAATTGTTATGCCAACTCGACGCTCATGAAGTTCCTCGCCGCTCCGGTATCCACCAGAGCTTTGAAGGATACATGATGAGGACTGACACTGATTCTCATAGGGACAAAGAAATATGCGGAATTCTGTTTATTTGGAGATTAAGCCGACTTGGGAATGGCTGAAGAGATAGCGGGCATGTTGAACCCAGGGTCAGGGTTTTTGGCTGGGGCAAAAATTGGGAGTACAAGTGTGGGAGAAATCGTTTCTTCCATCTGGGCTTGCACATTATTCATTTTTGACTCCAGAAGTGGCAATTCAGACTTGGGGGTTATGGAGGGGTTATGGAGGGGTTGGGATCCACTTCAACAGCTACTCTAGCATCAGGCGCATTGTCTACGTCTTTATTATGAAATCCTATCATAAAGTTTCCCTTCTAATATGTGGAAACGAGCAGGAGGTAATGCTTTGATAGTAGTTGTGGTGGCACATATCTGATCCACTGATTCCTGAATGGTAGACCAGGCCACGTGGTGAGCGGAAAACAAGTTCAAACTCGCTCTTAAGACTGCCTGAAGCATGTCAGTAGATAGGTCTGACGCGGAAGCCAGCTTGCAAAAGGTGAAAATCAGAGAAGCCAAACTAGGGGCTTCAGCCATGTTTAGGAGTAGTCTGAGTAAATGATTTTATTGGGACACATGGGGTTTTAAGGCAGCTGATATAGCAGCCAGCAGGGGAATCGGATCTTCTTTTTGTGAGGAAAAATGTAAAATACTTCTCACCTAACGGCGGGCATCTCCATCTACGGAGTCCAACAACGCGAGACTTTGATGGGAATGAGATATAGCCAAAGCATTACTGAGTGCGACTGACATCCTCATTTGTAATTTTGGTGAGAGCATCGAGAACCTGATGGGCGATTTCTTGGGTAGGGATACTTGATCCTTTTCCCAGGTTGGAGGAAGCATGAGGAGAGGCAGTCTGCACTCCTTGGGTGGCTTGAATAAAGTTTCCCAAAATAGAGCGGATGCTTCTCCCAAAGTCAGAAAGTGACCAAACAAAAGACAAACAACAAACAACACAAAACTGAATACACGTTCATCTGGTAGAGGGTAACCACTGCAGCGCCCAATTTGAAAACCAAGGAGGAAATGGCTGAAAGTAATGGTTGGTCGATTATGTCATGGAAACAGCAGAAGAAGTTTAGACCGGCCTGCCAGTCGGGATGTGTAAGCATCTAGAAAGCAAGCCAGAATGCCAGAGGCGTTGCTGACCGTATGACTTAATATAGAGCTGGGAAATAAGATACCACGACATGATGGCGGAATGTCAGGGTTAGGAGTATCCCAATGGCAAACCACACTGAATAGACTTCAGACCCAGGGGTTCTGGTAACAGGGGGGAAACTACTGGGATAGTTTCTGCGAGATTCTTAGTTGTTAGAACTATTTTGTTGGGGGTAGAAGATAGGCGAATTTTCTCTTGTAGTTGGCGAACATAGGGCTATAAAATCCCTGTATATTGCTGCTGGAAGGTCATGAGAACTGGGTTGTAGAACCAAAAATTTTGGACTTGTTGAGCCCAATTAGTGATAGAGGGAATCATGTTAACCAAGAGAATTGGTAAGGCCCACCCAGAGTGCGGAGCGGTAGACCACCAGGTAAATGCCATATGGAATGTGGTCAAAAGGAAGGAGATAAAAATTTGGGGCTTTAATAAAATTTTTATTTGGGAAATAAAGTAAGAAAATTGACCAACAATTTTCTCAGTGCCATGCAACTGATTAAATAGTGGTCAGTTGGGTAGTGACAATGACTTGGGCAGGATCCACAAATTTGGCATAACTGGCAAATTGAATGGTAGTGGGGGAGTTTATTCTTTGGGAACTGACATTTCAAAATTTGGCAGCGGGCCAAGACTCTTTTGGTTTAACCTCAAACATCTTAACCAGGGGACAATTACATTTCTGATGGTTAGCATGACGGCGTTTGGCCCAATGAGTAATGGGAATCCCCAAGGCCATCCCATATAGGGATGGGACCATTTGGTTAGGGACAGGTTTGGGACAGCCAACCCGCCCACGCTTGGTCATTTAACCATTTGTTCAGTTGATAGTAGCTCATTGGATGTGACGCCCAAATTACTATCAGAGGGCTTCAAACTCTCGTCAATGTCACCCAATATTTGTTCTACTGATTTATGGATCGAATTTAAACTATTGGGTGATTCAGCTGATATCTAATTCTTCATACTTTTACAGCCATTCAAATTTCAGCCATCAGCCCGATTGCCGCCCAAATTAGATCTGACCAATTTCAGTTCGATAATCTTGGCACAGATTTCACTAAATTCCTGCAACAGTTCTGCTGAGGTGAGTGAGGGAATTGGGGTGGGATCTGAAGTGGATGAGCTATCACCCATCACTCATAAACTATGTGGGCGAGATCGCCCTGGGTGATGAGGGGTACCACCATCCTCTTTGGTGTTTTCTTATTTGGGAATGGAAAGATAGCTTGATCGAGAGCCAAAGGACACTCCCTGAGACTTACACCCTCTGTCATATCATTGACCTAGCTCATAAGGTAGATGAGAAACGTGTTACTGTCCTGTCTCACAAGGGTCTCTCTCTGTCCCCATTTCCTATTCTGTTTTGTTGAAACTGAATGAAGGGTGAGCGAAGATAAATTTCAATCTAAAATCCCAAGAAGGTATTAAAGGCTCAACCCAAGGGTAGACTGCTCACTGATACAATCCAAGGAATCTCCCAGACCCACCAAAACACCCACGCAAGCCCTAGTTCTCTTGATAATTTGGATTAGGAAGTTAATGAAACTTAAAATTGTTATCAAATTCATGGACTGACCAGATTATTCTTTTTGTTTTTAAGCAATTCTCTTGATGGCATGAGTTTGCGAAAAATAGGAGGCAACGGCTCGCCTGTCCAGATGAATCCATCAAATATCAGTAGCACCTGCCTGATTCCAATTGATCCAAAGTTCACAATGTCAAATTTTTGTCACAATTTGAGCTTACTTAAGTATCTCCACCACAGAATACTATTAACAACATGCCTAATTAGGGTAGACCACAGAGGCTAAGCTACGTGCTAATATTTAAGCTCCCTCCTATTCTGTTTCCCCACCATATAGGCAACCACCCGCCTTAATGATGGTTTCCTGATTTATTCCTTTTAGTTTACTTTTCTTACTTTAAGATAAACAACATGTTCTTAGTTTTTTACTAAAAAAAGCGCTCCACATTTTGCCTTCCTTGAATTAACAGTATCCAGAGATTCACACCACAATATGCGATTTAACACAAGTCTTCATGCTGTGGGAAGCTTGATCCAACAATATAATGGTTCTCTATGCTTTTGTGGAGTTCAGGAAGCTTGCATTTCTGAACCTGTATACTGATCACTGCGCATGGTATGGATGCCGTTAACTCCACTTTACCTTACTAAGCTGCCAACAAATCAGTGAAATTCACTTAATTTATGTCATTATGCAATTTTGATCCATTTTTCTACCATAACCAACAACCATGAACTTCAGAGGGGTTGTCGCACTCCCTTTTTTCCAGTCTATGTGGGTTGCCAGTAAGACCTGCAATTGCCCCATTACAGCATTAAGGATTGTTATAAAGGGCCTATGTTATGTTGCTGACCCAATTTGCTTCTCATTTAAACTATAACGTACCACTAATATTTAAAAAAATCAGATGAGCTTTAGCACTCTTGACATTTAATGAGTACTAGTGCACCCAGTTTTATGGACAGTCCTTAATTAGTCATCTTTTCCCATGATTTTATGGCTCAGAGCGTCAGCCTAACCATTCTCCTTGGCTTTCATGAACTCATAGGGGGACACACGTGGTAAAGGATATCATGCCAGTGGGTGCCATGGGGTGAA